>JBAMIE010199133.1:0-11242 GCA_037177295.1 Kaempferia parviflora
AAAATTAATCACATTTAACTTTATTTTTTCAGCGTCATTCTCATCAACTTCCTCTCCTTCCAATTTCCCACAATCGCCATAAAAAAAACTGTCAGAAAATGATGTCTAATCCTAACTCAACCTAGTTTATGTGGTAAAAAGGTAAATCGCTCGCCCCCAGCGCCTCCGCCGATCCATCCCAGAGCTAACACAGAGAAGGTAAATCACAGATGACTACTAACCATAAGTACAAATGGAACTCAACCTAGTTCAGATTCTATTGCATCTATTTGTAGTTTGAATCATAATACTTTAGCAAGAAATGATGGCGACCAAATTCTAGTTCGTGCAAGTCATTCTCGAGCTGTTCTCATTTTTGCCATTTAGTCAGCGATTTTCTAGAGTTTTGGTCGTGAGTTATCTGTTTTCAAATCTCAAGAAGATTTTCGTACCAAAATTGGTCATGACCGCCGTCTCTCTTTAATTGAATTTTGTACCAAAATTGGTCATGACCGCCGTCTCTCTTTAATTGAATTTTGTACCATAATTTGGACATAATTACCTAGTAACCACCCGACCCAAAACCCTTTTGCTTTCTTTTTGTAGAGTTTTTAACTCAATTTCAGATCCTTGTGTTTGGATTTCTTTAGGCCGTCGGTTGTAAGAAATTTTGCTTGCTTGATTTAACTGTGATTTTGAAAATTTTGAAGCTCTATTCTAACTTAATTGGTCAATTTGTGTGTTGTCTCGAATAAGAATTTTATCATTTGATTTAGTTATATTTGTAGATTCTAAAATTGTACGGTTTTGAAGAAGTAAAATTTGACGTCGAATATTTAGTTATGATTTTTTGAGTTGCGATAATATTGGACAATGATGTTTATGAATTTTAAAATTTGAATTTTTAGAATAAAAATTTATTATTTCAAATTTTGTGACATTTGAGAATTATTAGTGTTACAATTATTATTGGATTTATATTGTGATTTTTTTTAGTTAGAAATAATTGAAAGTTGAATAATTATGAAATTTGAAATATAATTTTTTTTGTTGGGAAGAAGAGATAAAACAAAGATGATGGAGTTGATTGAAATAAATTAATAATGATATAATAATTATTGAGTTCATTTCAAAAGTAATCCAACACATATTTACATCTTGTTTGGAAAGGGGTGGAGTTAAATTTCTTTGAGAATTAAAATTTAATTTCATCTTTTGGAATGAATTTTTTTTTGATAGAATTGGTAAGAAATTAGAATTTAATTACATTCCATTTTTTTCAAAATAAATCAGACCTCTTTAGGTCTGATTTGTGATGGAAATTAAATTTCATTCATCTAAAAAATTAAAATGATTAAAAAAATTCTCCTCCATATATTTCTAATAATTAAATTTAATTTTAATAGATTCTAAATTAAAAAATTTAATTTAATTATATTATTTACTAACTCATTCACTCGCACTGTTGAATGTATTAAAATATGAGAGTCTACGAAAAACATTCTAAGTAAATTTTAAACAGCCAGCCAGCCAGCCAGCGAAGAAAAAGAATAACAAAAAAATAAGAAGAATTTCCTTTTTTCCAAAAAATAATTATTTTAAGTTTCCGTGAGACTGAGGAAACTATTAAGAAGCCCCGTTAGCCACGGAGCCATATTCAGCACCCGTCCGCTTAAAGATGGCTATGCGGCCGCCGACGTCGTCGTCGTTCCGGTGGCAGAAGCCCCGGCCGCTGTACCGTCGCCTTCCGCCGCTCCTCCTCCTCCTCGTCTCCGCCGCCTCCCTTCTCCTCGCTCTCTCCTTCGTCCGTGCGGCCGCCGCCGGCGTCCTCCGCCACGCCAATTCCTTCGGCCGACAATGCTCGCCGGAGGGGTATGTAGGCGAGGAGGCCGAGGCTGCGGCGGCGCAGCAGCAGCAGCGGAGGCGGCCGCGCATCGCGATGGTGAGCTTCTCGGACGAGGCCGAGGGCGGCGGGCGGCTCCGGTCGTTCCGCGGGGTGGGGGAGGCGGTGGCGGGGAACAAGCGGCCGTACGCCGGCCGGATGGGGTACCGGTACGTGGACGCCAGGGGCCTGGTGGATCCTGGCCGCCCGCCTAGCTGGAGCAAGATCCTGGCCGTCCAATCGCTGCTTCCGCGCAACGACTGGGTCTTCTGGAACGACGCCGTGAGCTTACTCCACCGCCGGTGACTGCCGATACGAATTCGTTGTTTACTTCGCGAACTAATTGGTGGTCTTGATTTCAGGACACGATGGTGATGAACCCTTCGATATCTCTCGTAAGTCTCTCTCTGTCTCTTTTCTCCTCTGTTTTTTTTAATAAATATTTTATTGTGTAAATCAATTATACGAACCAGTAATTTACTTAAAACGAGAAGCATAATAAATAAAATTTAATTAAATTACAGTAATTTGAGGTAGTTATTTGTCATTGTTACCGTAATACCATAAGATAATATCCTTATCATTTCTACGTACTAGAAAAACTCCAAATAAATAAATAAATAAATAAATAAATAAATAAATAAAATTAAAAGAACTAATTACTAATATATTATATTTAGGAGGAAGATATAAAAACTTCTCTATTAGCATGAATTTTACTTTTTTTTTTTAATATGATAATTATTATTATTATATTTTTTTAATATTAGGAGAGTATTCTTCATGCTGCTATTGGGCACATGGATTTTGACAAGGCACCTGACCTAGTGGTCACTGAGGATACCAATGGAGTTAATGCAGGTACTTAATCTTTGTTTAATATGTAGTTTCATATAATATATAAAAAGACAGTCCGATACATAAATTTACAAGAGAATCACAATTCAATATTGAATATCAGGAGTCTTCTTTGTGCGACGATCAGAGTGGAGCAAGAGGTTCTTGCAGATATGGTGGAACGAAACCTCCTTCATTCAATTTGGATCCACAAAGAGCGGAGACAACGACGCCCTCAAGCATCTCATATACGGATTATCCGAAGAAGAGTTGCGAGCTCATGTGGCCATATCGTCCATGCAATGCCTCTTCAATTCATATCCTTGGATTCCCACTCTTAAATCCATGCTCCGTCTTCTCACCTCGCCTAAAGCTACTTGGAACGGTTGGTCCAACTTTTCTTCATTCAATTTATTCTCTTGTAATTAATTAGCAGTTATGTTTTCCCAAATCTCTTTATTAAATGCTTGATGAAATGTGGTTAATGAACAGGAGTCTACTCTGATGGTGACTTTATGCTGCACCTTGCTGGCGTAGATGACAAGAGAAAATGGGTGGCCAACTTGATACAGGAAATGCACTCTGTTAATTAGCCACTCCTGAAAGAATAATAGTTAATGTAATTAACATTACTTTCCTTAAGTTACATATCTAAAAAAAAAAGGAAAATAGGACATCGAATAATAGTGTACATACATACAACTCGTGTAACTTTGTTCTCATTGTAGATCAAGTAAACTGACAGCAAAATTCACATTGCTGTTGTAATTGTTTGAGATTTTCCTTTTAAGAGATTATTGATCGATTTATGCTTGTTTGTTTGTTACGTTATCAATATGCATGGATGGATGGAAAGTCTCCTCGGGACGGTTTGATGGTTAAGGTATGGAAAGTTATCATATGAAGTCTTGAGGTCGAAACTTGAAGCATCCGAGCATGTACCTCTCTTATACTTTAACCATTTGTACGAATGGCTAATAGCCACCCGTGATTCACCTTCTCCGTATTGACCTAGGAACGGATTAATGGGGATACTAGAGACGAACGAATCGTCTTTTACCACGTGGATAGAAAGAGGTAAATTCATATGCATCTTTGAGTGAGTCGGCTGAGTTCTTGAGTCACGATCCTTTCAGAGAAACTATTATGTTATCTTGACATTATAATTAGTAGTTGTTATCTTGACATTATTAGTAGTTTTTAGGAACAACCTTGAACAAGGGCAGCAACTGTCAAACCCAAGCTGAACAAGCCGGAGCCCCACTTTGACACATCGGGTCGAATTAAGGCTATTTGCCCTAATACCCGAGCCATAAATAAGGCTGGTAGTTAGCCATTTTATTAGGGAAATATAAATAGTTGATGATACAGCACATGTAATAGCTGCACTGTGATCCAACGTAGTTTGCTAACCACCTCTCCAGGGCTAATTACACAGTTTGTAATCGAGTTGTAGTATTCCCACCAACGAATATTATACTTACAAAAGAATCACATTTATATATGACTTCCAGAACAGCCAGCTCTCAACGTTCTCTGAAGCACACTGGGTCATTGCTGCTTGGTAGTATTCTCACAGGAATGCTTCTTGACGGCATACTGTTATGATTAGTGGTCTGCTGAACGTAACTTTTGGCCTTGTCATCAGTAAAATGAAGATTGAATGCCTCGTCGTTATCAGAGTCATCGATGTACGTGGTTCTAAACATAGAGTTTGGGGTTTTCCACTCATTGTTGGCAGCAACTTCTGACTCTCCTTGCTGCTCCTCGCTTCTCTCGGATGCATCATCATGGTGGAAATTCAGATGCTGCTCACCGAAGGTTGGGGGCTCCATAAAGCTTGCCTGTGGGACAGATAACTGAGAACCAGGTCGATTCCACCAATGGTCAATATTGTGATGCTCCACAACTGGGTGGTGATGATCCTGCTCCTTAAATAGAGGTCTGGATGTAGAGGCCTCCAAGTGACTGTAAATTCTATCTGAGAATTGAGATTGCCAGGCTGTACTGTCTTCGATTTTACTTAACTGTTTATTCAGCGGCGACCGCATAGGTTCTGAAGGTTCGGCTATCACTTCACTGGCAGATGGATGGAAGTCAGTTGAATTGCTAACTGGGTCGAGTGAGACAGTTGTGTAATACCAATCAAGGATATAAGGGTGAGTCCTTTGATTAGGATTTGTTAATGAAAAATAACCAAGGTTGTGATGCACTTTCCTTGAAAAGAATCGGTGTGTTTGTCCATGCTTGTCATTCCATCTGGACCTAAAGTTCCATGGGTGATAGGATGAGCTGTCCTGAATGGTATGGGGGTAGCTGATGTGGGTCTGTCTTTCCCTAAAATTGTGAAGATTGGACAGGAATTGTTGGCCATATGTGTCGGGTTCCCAATATGGATAGGTGCTCTGGAAGCTGCAGAAGAGCATGAACCAAATGTAGGTAAAAAAATAAAAAAATTATGCATACTGTGTTATATTAATTTAAAGAAATCACATCATATAATTGAACCTAACCATAAAAGCCCCGGGATTGGCGGATTGTCTGTTAGAATCCAAACATATGAGAAAGGGATGAAAAACCTTGGTTAATTCCAAAGAAAATCTTTTCTTCAGTGTTCAAAAAGTAGTGAATGATTGTAGCAAGTGAACATACTCGAGATCTGTCATGAATGCTGGCTTTTTTCAACCACTGATATTTAGCAAACAAAGAGTGAAAGGTTGCCAGTCATGTTTGGCCCTGAAAGGGCTTGATTAACGAGGAAAATGTCTGTCTATCCATGCTTATCATAAAAACTTAATGAACAAAGAACTCAGTTCCACCAATGACCTAGTCAAGCAGCCGACATTGTAGCTGAGAACAGTGGGAAAAAATAGACTAATGGAATTGTAGCAAGGTAATGGCTCATGTTTTGAGAATGCACAAAAAGGGTATTGATAAAACTACATATAAATCAACTTTGTATATGCAACTTGATAGTCCAGCAAATGACTTCATTGCAACAAACTGATCCTCTTGACCATACGCTAAAAGTTGTTTTTACGATAAAATGGATATGGAATGAAGTTGAATAGAAGAAACCTTGAGTAGATGGTAGTTTAATGTTGTTCCACATGAAAACCAGTTCTTGGAAAGGGCATATTAGATAACAAGTCATGGCTTCATGGAAGACGTAATGATAACCAGTTCTTCGAAAGGACATGTTAGATAACAAGTCAGCCTCAGGGAAAATGTACCTCAAAAATGATTTTTCTGTTTTACCCTGGGAACTCTTATCTCGCTCTGCATTAGAAGGTGAAGCATACTTCTTATTTCCATGGTTTTCGAAGTCAAACAAACTAAAACTGCATGTAAATAAAAGAGAATTAAGTTCGTGAGTAAGCACAATAGCCTATCATGAAAAAAACAAATAGACAGCAGTACAATGATTGACCTGCAGACATCGCCAACTCCAGCAACATACACCGTGAACTTTGAAATAAATCGCAAAATGTCATCAACATGCTGTGTATTGGTACATATATGTATTAAATTGAATACAAACTTATAATGCAAGTTCATGAATATAACACCAAGTTTTACCTTTGGCACAACAAATATGAGCAAATAAGGAGTAACAAAAATGGATGCCATCTCTTCCAGTAGCATCATTCCAGTGTACTGCACTAGAAAAGACCAATTAAGCAAACTTTTCAATGCTACAATCAAAACTTAAAATAACTGTGATTTAAAGAAATTGAAGTGTTCTATACCCATCATTATTTGTAAACTGGTCCATGTATGGCATGCACATGCAGCAATTTGCCGCAGCACATAGAACATACACTATCATTATGTATGTGTTCTTAATATGCTCAGATGAGAAATTATGCAAGCCACAAAGTAGATGAAGACCGAATATCATTTTAATCACATATTGCCTCACAATCCAAGCCAAGTTATTGAGTTTCAACCAGATGACGTTGTCAAACAATTAAAAGTCAAAAGTCTGGTGGTGCAATCAACAACAGAAGTCACTCATGACCTATCCCTTCATCTCCTATAGCAAACAAGATGTTTCACTATTGATGCCATTACCTTTTAGGTTAAATAACAATGTTACATATCAAGGTTTAAAGAATTTTGGATACCTATTCTTATAACGCCTTAAAAACATCAGTTTTTGTTTGAAAGTGTGTATTTATCATGATCTATATAACTTATTCTATAACTGTGTCCATCTTGTCTACCGATTTGTGGACTCACGTTGACAGGATGGGTCCATGGATGGCTGTAATGGATCCGTGCTGTGTCTGTGGGTCTTGGAATGTGCTTGACTGTGTATTTATGATGTGCTTGTCCGTGTGCTCGAGACATGCTTGGGATGTGCTTGTCTGTGCTTGGGTTGTGCTTGTGATGTAAGTGTTTGTTGGCGGATGGTAGAGGTGGATGATTGTGGGAGTGTGTTTTTGTCCGTGTACTTGTGATGTGCTTGTATCCGTGTGGTTGTGGTTGTGGTTGTGGGCGGATGGAGGGGTTCAACTCATGTGTAGAAGTGGATGACCCCTACTCTATGATTGTATCTTCTGTTTTGCTGATAGAGGTTACAGCCTCTTGAAGTATTTATAATTCATTTACCTAATTCAAAAAAAAAAGTTATTGCTACTTATATAACTTGGAAACAAATTCATGTAAGAGAAACTAATAGTATATATCAGTTTGATCGTAGTCGCTCACAGGCAGTTAGTGAACAAAATGTTGATGTAGCCTAAAGAAGAATTTCTTTGTGCTGCAGCAATTGCAGAACATAGAAAATACATGCCAAAAAAAATTCAACCTGTTATAATGACCAATGAACGAAAATTTGTTGGGCTGTTATAATGGACAATTAACGAAAATTTATTGCCCTGTTATAATGGAACAATGAAGGAAAATCAGCATCAATATTTGAGAGATACATACTTTAAATAGCATAAATCACTATGAGACGCTCAATAATGAATTAATTTGTACCAAGTTTAGCCCCAGCAGAACAAGGTTAACAGGTATAGATCTAGAATATACTCCAAATTAAATAATGTGTAGGTCAATATCTAATTAGACTTGTATACACCAAATCCTTTTTTGTAGGTTTCAAGGTTAACCTTAAATGAAGTTGTGTGAAAATTGACAAGAGAAAAAACTATAGAAATTAACCGCTAATGCAATTAGTCATGGAACTCGTGCATGTTTGCATTTCAAATTTTGCATATTATTTAAAAAAGAAAATAATATATGACAAAAATAACATTTTTTTTTTTTTGGCATTTAGAACAATTGCTCGTGGCAACTATAATTTTGAAAATAACAGAGCCATTTCTGTCACCAAATTTATAGTTGGTGTAAAAGGAATTAACAAAGATTATAGTTAAAGAAATTAGGGTGTGGTGCACAAGTAGGATACCTGAAACAGGGTTTCAAATTCTGCACAAACAGCATCACTATTTTCTCTACCACGCCACTTTTTGGGCATATAATGTGTGTTTTGGATGGTGATAGACATTGCACCTTCTGGATCACGAACTTGAAGTTCATCTGTTACAACAGCTCGACTTATGGCAGTCACAGTTCCAAAAACAGCAGCATACCAAAATAAATTGCGACCAAATATCTGAAATCATATTTAGGCACAAATAAAAGTATAAAACTTGCATAGTAAACTTGAAATTCATAGTTAAATGCATAAGATAGATAACTTACTTGACCTTCAAGTAGAGACTCATCCAAGAATGCAATTATAATTAGAATTGCAGCGAAACCGCCAGAAACAAAAGACACAAATTTGGCTAATATGGTAATTAGAGGGAATGGAAATTGCTTTAAATAATTTGAAGCATCTATCACACTGTTGTTTAATCGTTGCATAAACAAATGATCCACCTGAAAAGTTATTCAAACAGTCATTGCAATGAAATATGAGAACATTACAAGATTGTTAATGAAACTCATGTTTGGACTGTAGCATATGATGCAAACAAGTTTTCTGGTGTTCTATTTTAGATTGAGAGTTTTGAACTTCAAGAAATCTATGGTTCAGTATGATGAACGAAATTGAGAGTTTTGAACTTCAAGAAATCTATGTTTCAGTTTGATGAAGGAAATTCAAACATGTTTGAGCCAATTATATTAAGCGATACAAGATTCCATCCCTACTGAGAACTACAAACACGTCATTGTAAACTTTAGACAGTTTTGACTCTGAATTTAATTGTACAGTCTGCTCAAGGACATAAGAGCGGTACCAGCCAATAAAAAAAAATATGATAAATATTAAACATGTTATAAATTTATCATTTTGCATGATAAATTTTCTTATAACATCTTGCTTATATAAGGGAAATTCTTGACTTTAGATAGTCACTGAAGTAGCATGGTTTTTTATAACGTTGCTAGGTCCTTTGCTTTTTTCCAAAAGTCAGCCAAGTCAATCAATTTACCCCAGCAGGTCACATTTCTGGTCAAGTCAATAATTTGCTTCATTCCTGTTTTTTTTTTCTTCTGGTGCAACAGTGGATTCAGTTCAATTTTTGTAATCAACTATGGAAACAAGAACTTAGAGAAGCAAAAGTTCAGATTTGATTGCTTAACTAGATGATCCTTAATGACCAACGATATCCGTGAGGTAAGATCCTACCCCTTCTCTGTTGTATCCGATAGCTCCTTTTATATCAATAGTTGTAGACTCATGATTAGGGTCATGGTAGAAATGAGATATTTGTATGATATCATGATGGATGAATGGCCTAATGAACCATATAACCTACAAGCGTATTGATGATATATAAACGACTGAATCTGGTACGCATGTGACTCCAAATAAAGAGCAATGCATATATTTTTTTGCTTTTGACTAGCAGTTGACAAGTGTGAAGCTTCTGAGTGCAATTTCTTTGCATTATGTGGGTTGTTTGTCAGCAATACCCACTGTTTAGGCAAAACATGAGCTATCAATCCAAACAGTAAGATAGAGTGCAAGGGGAAGAACTTCCATATATGTGCTCTCTTGATTACCAGATGCCATGTCATGTCATCTAATAGGTAGTTCATATAATGGTTCAAGCACTCAGGCCTCAGGGACTATAATAGCCTACATTCAGGGATGTAAATATGCATTTGGTGGTCATGTTAGTTCATTATGATTAAGTAATTACATTCAAATGTGATGCATTAGTAGATAAAATGTGATCAGATTTGTTTTATCTTAACATTTCTTTTAACTCTTTTCATGCCTTAAGGTTGTCAAGGGAAGAGTTTCTTAGCATGGTTACTGAGGTAAGGTTTAGGTGATAGACTTGGCTTAGAGTGCACATGAGTTTTGTAGGAGTTTATTCTATTGTTATACTAATCTATTTTTTACTCAAGGACGTGGGAAAGGTAAACTAAATCTTAATTTAATCTTGTAAGAAGGTTACCTCATTGAACTCCCTGAAAATCCATTTCGATAAATTAGACCACCTACGAGATGATGCTGTGCTTGGATGATGGTATAACTGTTCAGCATGTCTTAGGAAAAGGTGCACTAGCAAGAAGATTAAAAGACATGGTGATATGAGAAACATTCCAATCCCAAGACGAACAAGTCTTTTTCTCAATGATGAAGGGTTGGTTACAAAATCCCTTCGAAGACAAAATTTGCTGCAAACAAATAAAAAATATATCCATGATAATAAGAAGTTGCCATCAAAATTTGTGTAAATAATAATCATATTGCACACAAAAAACTACTGTTATGAGGGTAGGAGGTGGGGAATCACTCATGGGAATGACAACATATCACCTGTGTATCTAGCCCATAGCAAGAATAATGGTTTATTACAGTGGACTTTCTAGGATCTATGCTTTGACCACCTTCCTTCAGGATCATAAACTTAATGTACATTGACTCCATTGCATTATGGTATGAAAGGAAATTGTTCATTGTCATATACAAATTACGGTAACAGTTTTGAAATATCGTTTAATTGAGCCAAAGTAATTATATAAAAAGTGCAGCCCGTTGCACGAAGTTCTCATCAAAATGGTATCCTGGGAAGGATTGGACCACATTGGATCTATTATACGCAGCCCTACCCTGCATTGCAACTCGAACCAGTGATCTCAAGTCACACGGCAACAACCTTACGGTCAAGGCTCCCCTTCAGCCAAAGTAATTATATGGTCAACCAAAAAACTTTCAATATATAGCAAAGCATGGCAAAGACCCAGATAACGGAAAAGGGTCAGCGTTAAAACTGTTGATGCAATTTGCACTAATAATCAAACTCAAGTTTTGATAAATGACAAATGAATTAAAGTTAAACTTTGTGTGGTTTAACCTTTCTACCAAGTGTGTAGGAGTTGACTGGTCTAGAGTACCTGACACCAGGCTGAAGCCTAGTTAGATCTGAGGATCCGATAACCGGCACGAAGTCCAGATGGGTTAAGGAGTGACTCGATATCTGGTGGGAGTCCGACTAGGTTCGCTGGACCAGATAGTTGGCAGAAGTCTAGTTGTTAGGTCTGTGGACCTGACAACTGGCGAGAAAACCT
>JBAMIE010199165.1:0-11236 GCA_037177295.1 Kaempferia parviflora
GTGAATAGCCCGACACCCCAAATTTGTCGTCTTCCTAACACGTTAGTGTGCACAGCGGAATACTAAACAAATACGCTAACAAAAGGAAAATTAAGACAACGCTAACAAACCGATGTACGAGCTTCGGGGATAACTTGCCCCTACTCCTTGGCGTGTCTGTGAGGTGGATGAACCTTTGATCGTTCGGTGGATCACTCCCCGGCAACCTCCGGCTAGCTCATGTAACTCCTTGTGGGTGGAGAAACCTGGCCACAAACTCTCCGAGACCTCTCGGATGTACACATAAGCTCCTGACTAATTTAGACTACTAATTGGGTGTTGACCACATTCAATTTCGTCAACCTTGCTCGTGGTTCCCGAGCTCTCTTAAATAGAGCTCGAGGTGAAAACCCTCGCCACCAGTCGCTTGATGCATGAACTAGGCGACTGGTCCTCTCACAGAGTTGGGGACAGAAATGCAACAACTAACCAACAGCTAGTTACTAGTCGCCTGGTTCCATGACCAGGCGACTGGACCAATCTTTCTGTGGGTTCGCTCACTCACTTAACAGTCGCCTGATACAGGTACCAGGTGACTGGTACATGCCCACTCTTGATTTTTTACTCCGAGTATAATTTTCTCAGTACTCGTTCTCGCCCGACCAACCTAACCTAGCCTTCTAGCCTTCTTTTATCAGCCTTGCGTCCCTCGGATGCCTTTCCATCCTTCACGCCTTGCCTTCTAGAAGCTTTCATCGGCCTCGGTCCTCGTTGTCAGATATTTCAATGTCAAGTCTCATTTGGGCTTACGCCACCAAAGCTTCTCCTTGGATTTACACAGCCAAGACACCACTTGAGCTTTCCTTCAATGCTAAGATCACACTTGGACTTTGCTTCTGTTGTACTAATCTCCTGCACACTCAATTATGTATATTAGATACAACAATAAGCCTAACTTAAATCTTTATCTAAATATCAAAACCCTAGATACTAAATTACTTCAACATACATCGGAGAGCATCACGAACTAAACTCTGATCGTTAATTTAATTGAACGAACTCGAATAAATTTCTTTCAAACTGAGAATCAAATAACTCACGAACAGCAGGACTCTGATTTACCCCTACTTTTTGCCGAGGACCTGAGCTTCTGCCGATAGATTTAGATCTGTGGAATATTAACTCTCTTCACGGGTAAGCAAAGGCTTTACAAGATCCACACCTTCTTTTGTCGGCAACAACTCAAATTATTAAAATCCCCGTGCTCCTGTCACATTCCCTTCGTTAATTAAGTAAGAGCCGCCTCATTCAATGCGAGGCAAACTAATCACATGTTCTCAAATGTGAGCCACCCTCTTCCTCTTCCTTCCATCCTCTCCACAGATTTGCCAGTTGGATCGCCGAGTTGTCCGTCCCAACACACCAACTGAGCGGCCCCACGCCACTACGATCAGTGTTCTAGACCTTTTGGCCTACTCTCGAGTGATACAAATCCTCACAGCTACGCAGACACATCGAGTTACATTGTTGGATCTACCTCTCTTTCTTAAGCTAGCAGCTGCTTTTCCTCATAACCGAATGAATTGAATCGGTCATTCGATTTGGAGTTGGCAAAAACAACAGCTAGCCAATGTGTCGTGGTGGTGGTAGATCCTCCATCTGCTCATAATCATTGGCCTGGATCCGTGTCCATCTCTGGTAATCTTATTATAATCAAATCCCCAACACAAAGCCACAGAGCACAGCTTTGCAGCTTGCCCTACGCACAAGACAAGCCGCAGGCCAGCCTGCCTCCTCTCCCCCCTTTTCCTTCCTTCAAGGCAAGTGAAAAATCATGGGGAAGGAGTAGTAGAAGAAGAAGAAGCAGCTCATTCTTGTCTTTTCAATCCCACCCATCTATACCTTGCCAAGATCCAGTTTTTCTTCAGTACTGGTGGAGGACTAGTGATCTGCTCTCATGGCTCTCCTCCCCCTCCTCCTCGCCTCCATTGTCGTCTCCACGCTGCATTGGGGCGGCAATACTCAGCCTCCCCCCGGCTACTACCCCAGCAAAAGGTTCAAGCCCTTGCCAGGCTTCTACCATGGCTACAGCAATCTATGGGGGGCTCCGCACCAGACTGTCTCAGGAGACCAGTCCTCAGTCACCCTTTGGTTAGACAGGAGCTCAGGTACGCATGCATGACACCCCCTTTTGCCCTGTCGCTCTTCGATCCTGCCCTTTCTCACTCTTAGTTGGGGACAGGAAGCGGATTCAAGTCCAACCGACCCTATCGAACTGGCTATTTTGCTGCATCCATCAAGCTCCAAGCAGGCTACACGGCTGGGGTCATCACTGCTTTCTATGTCAGTGAGCTAGCTAGATCTCGAGCTTGACACTAGTGCCAGAATGTTGTTTGCATAATTGTTTAATAGATTTTTTTTTTCTTCTTCTTCTCATTTGCAGCTCTCAAACGACCAGGCGCATCCTGGATCCCATGATGAGGTAGACATCGAGTTCATGGGGAACACTCCGGGGAAGCCTTACAGACTCCAGACAAACGTGTACATCAGGGGAACCGGCGACCGGAGATACGTCGGCAGGGAGATGAAGTTCCACTTGTGGTTCGACCCGACTGCTGATTTCCACAACTATGCCATCCTGTGGAACCCGAATGAAATCATGTAAGTATATATCCACACATCGGTGCGAATTAGTTTTGCCATGGCATAATATTTTGCTGAAGATCGATCGCAATTTGGACCTGGCAGATTCTATGTGGATGACATACCGATAAGGAGGTATCCAAGGAAGAGTGCCGACATCTTCCCGATGCGGCCAATGTGGATGTATGGCACCATATGGGATGCGTCCGCCTGGGCCACGGACAGGGGCAAGTACAGGGTGGACTACAGGTACCAGCCCTTCGTCGCCCGGTTCACCAAGTTCATCATCCGAGGCTGCTCGGCCTTCGCCCCGCCCAACTGCCGGGAGGCGCAGTCGTCGCCGATGGGCTCGGGGCTCAGCCCGCAGCAGTACGCCGCCATGCAGTGGGTCCACAACAACTACATGGTGTACAACTACTGCACCGACCCGGGCCGGGACCATTCCCGGACACCAGAGTGCTATTAATTAGCCGCATCGATCGTCTGCCCTGTTCTGGCTTTAGTGTGTTTGGCAAAAGAAGAAGAATTCGCTCTCTTCCTGGTTAAGCTCTGGAAGAGTGATCTTTGTTTTGAGATGCGAAGGTGCATGGTGGTGTATTATTATTATTTCTTCATATTTTCATTTACCGTGTTCAATGTTCATCAAGATAATTGAATAAATTTCAACGAGTAAGTGTGAAGCATTGCCTGTTTGTTGACCTGGTGAAGGTTATATTATATGTTAGCTAGAATAAATAATTTTATAACTAAATGTTTGTTTTTTTTTTTTTTTAGAAAAATAATTTACACTAATCGTGTCTGAAATAGGACGGATGACGCTGGGAAATACGATGGCTGAGAGTGAAAGACTAGGAGCTTTAATGATGTTGAGGTGACAACTGCCCGTACGTACTATTGATGAAATATCCGTCTGTCCTGTACACATCACAACTACGAAGAACGTTAGCGACCAAACAAGGGAATCCCACGTTAGCGACCGAACAAGGGAAGAAGTTCCCTTATTTGGTCCTCCGACGCTCAAGTCAGACAAGCACATCAAGGAACAGTGGAAAATACTACGGCTTGCGTAATGTCGCGTACCTGCGTTGGGAACCAAGAACCCCTATTTATAGTTTGGTGTCAGACGTTAATCCCGAGGAGTACGAGGATGAGCTGTCATACTGGGATTGGTGACACATATTCCTCTGCGGTTCTGACAGCTGTACAGTTGTCAGAAGACACACGTGAATCACAGCCACGTGTCTGACTAGCTTCTCAGACCGTTAGTTGACTATAGCACTATGTTCTGATACTGCCGACAGGACGGGCGATGATATGTTCTATTGTTGTTGTTCGGGCGAGCAAGTATAAGATTGAGGTCTTTAGCCGACCGGACGAGTGTGACACCAGGTCCATCAGATCACCTCCAACACCCTTTGCTATCATGTCATCATCCCTTACTGACGTAAGCCATGGCCTACCAGCCTCATCTATCCATTCCGGATCATACACCGCTTATGTTTTTCATCATTTTATTAGCACTTACTGATCACAAATTACTATTTGAAAAATAAAAAAAAAAAGTTATATGAAGTAAAGCTTTATTTTAATTTAACTGTCGCAGGTAAGATAAAATGGAGTTTATTTTGTCAATTTAGAATTTTTTTCCTGTAAAGAATATTATTTTTAAATTCTGTGGGGCCCACATAAAAAGACCAAATTCTCTCAATCGGGCCGACTGCATTATGCAGGTCAAAGGCATTTCTTCGGGAAAAGGTGCCTTGGAGCATGGACTTTTACTCTTTAGCCCATTAGAATGTGAAAATTTAATTAAATATCGTTTTGTTTGTTAATTTGGATTCGGTTCGAAAATCACGGCTCGAACCAGGTGATGGATGCGGTGGTTTTGAAACAGGCTTCAAACCGAACCGTGTCGACGGGTTTAAGCCGTGCGATCCATAATGTGATGGTGGCGTTCGTTTCAAAGTTCAAACTGCCGAAGGGGTCGTCGCTCGGGATCGCTTCCGTTGACGACGACCGGATCTCCCACGGAAGACGAAGGGTAAGAGGAACAGAGAGTTCGGACTCCAGATCTCTTTGTTTTCTCACCGGATCGACTGCGACAGGTGCTTCTCTGAGTCCTTTCACTGCCTCCTCATCGTGGATTAAGCCGCAAAATACAGATCTGCTAAAAATTGAGGTAAAACTCCCTGCCACTCTTCGTGCATCATTAGCCCGATCTCCGTCTCACCGTTACGAATCTTCGCTCCAGGAACTGATAATTTTTGTGCTAAATAAAAGAAATGAACTCGCAGTAGATGAGATCTTGGTTTTGTTTTGTCTAACTGATGACCTTTGTTAGGTCGATTAGTTGAAAGGATGATAAATTTATACTTGGATATGAAGCTTGTTCTTTGTTTTCCTATACGGAAACGTTAAACTGAATCAGGAATTCGCGTAGCATTCTCTGTTCGTGCTACTTTTTGACGGTCTAGGCACTGATCAATTATCTAACTTTGTCTTTAATGGTTCGGCTGATATAACTGTCATGTATGTTAAATTGACAATCCTTGCAGGCTATTATTTAGGGAAATTACACCAATTTTCAATTTGGTAAAATTGGTGCCCATACTCCTTTTAACATTTGGCTGTGCCATCTTCATTTGTTTTCTTTATGCAAGTTGCTCTTTAAAAAATTATTCATTTAAAAAAAAATCAAAATTGGTTTAACATTTGGAAACTTGGGTTATTTTTTTTTTCCCCTTCTAAACAGATACCATCGTATATTCGTTATTCTTTTATTGTTGATTCATATCTTTCCTGAGTACACTTGTAATTCTTCATAT
Source organism: Kaempferia parviflora (assembly GCA_037177295.1). Lineage (NCBI taxonomy): Eukaryota > Viridiplantae > Streptophyta > Magnoliopsida > Zingiberales > Zingiberaceae > Kaempferia > Kaempferia parviflora. Next base: position 5,448 of record JBAMIE010199165.1, read on the forward strand.
TTGTTTAGGCATTGGTATGGAAGTCTCAGATTTGAGTGGAAGTATGGACGTGATAGCTATTTTAGCATCATCCCCTTATGATAAATGGTTTGCACTTTCAACCTCAGGCTGGTGCCCAGCAGCTCGATATAAGGTAGATATGCCTATGTCCTTCAATGTCAGCAACTAGGGGTACTAATTGCCATGGTGTTATGCTTGAATTTGATTACATTTGCATTACCTGGTTTTATTTTGTATCTGTTTCTCTCCTACTAAAAGCTCTTCTACTCTAAATTTGGGATGCTATGCATTGGGAATAAACTTTGCATATATCATGTGATGAATATTTATTTTTAGGAATGTTTTTTTATTCTTGTTACTTTTAACTTGTAACCTTTTTCTCCTAATCATTGTAGCATGCAGCAGAATTTGTCAATGAAAGACTCTATGTAGTTGGTGGAAGTCGTAATGGCAGATATTTGTCAGATGTTCAGGTGATAAACATTGATCTTTCTTCAGTGATGCAAACAACAAGATTCAGGCAACTAGTTATGATGGATTTTACAGGTATTTGATTTTAGGACATTGAGATGGTCTACTTTAAGACTTGAGGTAGACAAAGATGGTTCCAGGTTGGACAAAGTTGATCAGGAAAAGGGCTTCCCTGCAGTGGCAGGCCACAGCTTGGTGAGTTTTGCAAATTGTGAAATAGAAAAATTCTTGTGTCTGGTTCTTGTTTATTGATCTTCCCACTAGTTAAGATTTTGATGTTGTGCATTTTAACAGGTGAACTGGGAAAACAAGCTTCTAGTTGTTGCTGGATTTACAAAGGAATTGTTGGATTATGTGACAAGTAGAGTGCATGATCTACTAACTTCCTTACTTAAGTTACTCAAGAAAACATTTTTTGTTTAGCTTGTTGAAAACTTACCAAATACCAGTAACTTGTTTGGTTAATAAATGAACTTCAATTGTTTAAAATTCAATTGTTAACCTGATCAATCAGATTGAAGGTGGTACACACAAATGAAATGAAATCAGAATGGTTCTTTCCTAATTTGATTCCATTTCCAATGATTGGATGGACAATTTGAGGTGGAATGATCCATTCCAAGGAATGTTCAATTTCATTTGATCCATTCTATACTTCAAGAGAGTGAGGGGAAAAGGTTCATTCCACCACACTAAAATATAATACTTATTAACAAATTATCATTTCAACACTAAAAGTTGAGCTGGTGATCCAGTTGAGTTGGTTGATTCATTCAAACTGATTGAGTTGGTCATGCTAATAGAGCTTGTGAACTAATTGAGCCAAGCAGGTAGAGCGAACTTTTTCATGCTAGGCAAGCTGGTCATGCTTGGTGAGCTAAGTGGACTAGTTAAAGTTGGGCAGATAGTCTGCAGCCGACTTGGTCGAGCTGATTAGATCTGATAAACTATGTTACTTGATGACCGAATGTGTTGAGTGCACTACCCAGGTCATGCATATTATGATGTGAGTCAAATAAATGAGACAGATTTGACACTCCAAAATAAAGAAGACAAACCATATCCATTATCAAAACTAACATGTAATATAGGTTTTGCAACATTTTATAACATGTGATTCCATGGTGACAAATTTAATCTGCAGGTCTCTATTTATTTGGTTGTATTTTTGTTTGATGACTGATATTCACAGTTAATTTTTTTTCCTAATGTTAATTTCTAATTCTTGAATTGCAGTTTGGTCAGTTGATCTAGAAACTAACACCTGTTCATTTGTTGCGACCTATGGTAAAATTCCGGTAATTGCTGATCTTTGTATCCTGAATCTGATGGCTAACTTACATTGCTGCTAAGCTGTCTAATTTATTCTCGGTTATTATGTGATGACTAGAGTACCAGATATATGTTCCGAATTCCCAATTTCTTCTCAAAATTAAGAAATTATTTTGGTCGCTGATTCTTGAGAAATATGGCTCTTTTCTCTTAACAGATAGCTAGAGGAGGGCAATCCACAACTTTGGTTGGTTCTAAACTTTTTATGTTTGGTGGAGAAGATAGAAAGAGGAAGCTGCTAAATGATCTTCATACCCTTGATTTGACTACAATGACGTGGGAGGAGATTGGAACCAAGTATGATTTTCCCGATGTCAATTGAAACATTATATGCTAATGACTGCTTAACTATTTTATTTTCTTATACAGGAACGCATCTCCAGCACCAAGATTTGATCATTCAGCTGCAGTATATGCAGATCAATATCTTCTCATCTTTGGTGGTTCATCTCATTCAATCTGTTTCAATGATTTACATTTATTAGATTTGCGGACTGTAAGTACTTTCTTTGTAGCCTTGATTCAACTTAGTCATCAGTCACTATGAATAATCATTTGCTTGTGTTGTGTCTGTTAATTATTATGTTCACTTTTTAAACTTGAGACTCTTGGAAAAGAGGGTGAATCCAAGTTATAAACAGTTGCATTGTTGGAAATGGAGCACAAGAATCGCTATCCATCTCAATATAGTTGGGAAATAAGAATACAGTAATATATCACGTGTGATAATTTCTTAATGTTTCAAACCACGACAAAAGAGTATGCTAAGCCTTTAAATAAACAAAATTCATGGTAAGGAATGATTATTGACTATACAAATGCAGATAAAAGCCTATATAATCGACTATGCTGAACCAAGGTTATGTTAGCAAAAACCTGAATGAAAAATTTCTTGGACAATACTTACCTACTTATAGTGTGGTATGCCTTGGTAAAGAGTAAGGAAAGCATACAAATTTATCTATTTTTGGTATTGATATTAGCAGTATGCTGCAGTTGTAATACCAGGTACATTTAAAATATGCTAAGTTTCTACACTTGAAGATTTGTGCAATTACTTGAAGATCATATATGGTGTGACAAAACTGTTATTCCAATATACACAGCCTTCTCCAACTTGCAAGTATGCTAGGCCCTCTTCCTTTCACTTAAAATTACAGTACTAAATGAACCCTTTGCATGCATTACATTCTCCAGCAATTGTATTAGCTGGGTATAGTTCCACGAAACCACAAGAAATTAAGTATTTGATTTTTCTAGCTGAAAGCCATGACCATTTGTCCAGTCTCTCTATGTTTTGATAGTGGAGTTTTATTTTATTTTGTTTTGTGTTTTTGATTAAATCTCTTTCTACCATATTCAGGGTATGATAATTATGACATACAATTGTAACCTTATTGTGAATAAAACATGCAATGATTACTTAATAATTGTACAAATTGATGAGATGGTTTAAGTTTCTTCAAGAACTCTAGGAACAAGGTATCTAGGAACAAAATCATACACTGACCATTTATCTTATTAGGAAGTTCAGAACATTACAAGGGGATTTTTTACTTTGATTCACCCAGAACACTAGTTTTTGAGTTGGATACACGACAAGAGCCATTACTAGTTGTCTTTACTTGAAAGTAGTATTTATCTACTACACCTCACATAACTTTCTTCCTCCTTTTCAATCCCATCCCAAGATTGCAAATTATTATACTAATCCAGATTTATTATATATCTGCCAATTCTGAGAACATCTTCCAGCTCTGAAAAATTTTAATGTGGCTATCTCTGCAATGAGACAGTATAATCTTATAATTTGTCTTCCCTAATAGGAATTAGGAACGAAACTGTTCCAGAATTTATTCTGTGTGTGTGTCATTTTGAGCATTTGGTTTTGTCCTTAATTCAATACCAGTAACATTAGTTGTTTCTCACCTGCATATAGTTACGTTAAACTGCATTATCCATGTAACTCTATTTATAATCTCTATATCCGAGGGAAGATATCATCTTGCATTGATATTGTATCACACCATACACCGATAGATACACCAATGCCTCAACTTAAGGTAAAAAGGATCTATTTTTTTTATTACAATTTTTATTATATATGATGCTGCATACGAAATCATAATTGTAGAAAAAAGTTGTATATAGAAGATCAGTCAGGGTATTTTGGTTTATTGACTATTGTGGCATAAAGACAAAGTTTGATAAGATTTTGAAAGTGTTGAATAAGCAGAAGAAATCTTCTCAGAAAATATCAATGATTGTTTCCTTGTTTAGTTGAAAAATTCATTTCTGTCATCTATTAATCAAATACTTTAGTCATCTATTTCATGATTGTTCAATTGGTTATTCATAAGCACCATATGCAATATGCAGTACATGTTGATAGATTGAGGCTTGAGTAATTATCATATGCAATACATATTGATAGATTGAGGCTTAAGTAATTATCATATGCAATACATATTGATAGATTGAGACTTGAGCAATTCGAAATATTATTGCTTCAAAGGAAGCAGACAAAGAATTTTGAGCTTCTCTACAAAGTTTATCAGAAGCAATTAAGATAATAAACTAAGGATTATCTGCAATTTGCATTAACCAATTTAACTATGTTCATGCTTATTCTCCCTTAAACTGGTGACTTTGAATTGCAGATGGAATGGTCTCAACCACAAACTCAGGGTGCATATGTGACTCCTAGAGGTGGTCATGCTGGCACTTTAGTAAATGAAAACTGGTACATAGTTGGAGGCGGAGATAATATTAGTGGTAAGTGAAACTTAAACCTTTAGCTGATCAATTTTTACTAATTTCCTGTTAGGATAAGCTTTCTTATTGACTACTTGTTTGGACTTTTAAGAGTATGATCTGAGTACATGAATTTATTACAGGAGCCACCGAAACTGTTGCCTTGAATATATCCAAGCTTGTGTGGTTGATCACCACAAGTGTAGGGAAACGTGATCCACTTGCTAGTGAGGTCAGGATCTAATATCTTTTCTTTTATGTGCCTCCTTGATATTGTTAATTTCAGAAGATGAAATGTAACTCTATTATAATTACTGTTTTAAAAAGTGTATCATGAAGTTGCAAATTTAGCAGCATATGTATATGTTATCACATTTTCTTATTTTTTTAATAGCTGAGCTATATTGATGTCTCTAAGAATAGAGTAGCCTACAGGGATTTTATTTAGTTTGCCTTTAATTTAATCAAAATATTAAAGAACACCAAAAACATTGAGAATGAGGTCCCTTGGCTAAAAAAGATGTGATATGTGTAAAGTCTTTTTTAAATTTAGAAAAGAAAATGTTATTGTGTGCTAAGTGTAAACTATTTATGTGGACTTTTTAATTGATCCAAATTCAATTATTGTTATTTCTCCATGATGACCACATATATGCAGTTGGATATGCAATTTCATAGTCCATGAGGGTTATGTGGTGACCAGATAGCAGGCTGTACTTGAGAAATTTTTAAAACCTTGATTGTAATTATTTTGGAAGGAAGGATAAAAGTACTCTTTGTTTTATTCATTCACATGATTCCCTTTTGGGCTTCTTATCGATGTTCTTTTTTTTTGCTGATACAATATATAGTTTTTTTGTCACCGTGCCATCTCATCATTGTCAACAGTATGTATCCCAACTAAGGATGCTACATGACTCTTATCACTCTATACTCCATTCAATTCTGTCAATGCTACTCTTTCTCATCTTTTGGAACTTCTTACTTGCTCCAAATTAGTTACAAGTGAAGGACCGTTGTGGGTCGACAAGAAGGTCATGAATAATCCTGCAATTAAAATAAATATCTTGAGCTACTTAAGCAGGGATTCAAGTTAGTCCTGTTGGAACCTCGTAGACCGGCTAGAGGGGGTGAATAGCCGGTTCACCCCAATTCGTTGACTTACCTACACTTGTTAGTTTTGCGCAAGCGGAATATAAAGAAACTAACAAGAAACTAAATCAACTAAGCAA
>JBAMIE010199173.1:0-11235 GCA_037177295.1 Kaempferia parviflora
TATTAGTAACAACATTAATCCTAACTTAAACCTTTGCCCAAACATCAAAACCTTAGGCACTAGATTGCTCCAACAGTATATATAACTAAAAGACTTTATGAGACTTGACAACAGACTAAAGTCTAGTTAAGTTTGGAGGACTAATAATTGGCAAGAAGACCAGATAGGTTGATATCTAGCAGGAAGTCCAATTGGGCCTGCAGGACCTGACAACTGGCTGAAGTTTATATGGGGCATCTAGCAAGAAAACCTAATGGGTCAAGAGTTGAGTAAATCTACAAATGGTAAGTAGAGGTAAGTAACTGGAGGAGAGATCTCGTAAGGATGCGTTCCCCGTTAAGGGAATAGAGGATGTTGATCTCACCTAGAATTTTAGCAAAATCTAAAGTCAGGACTGAAGAATCATGAGACTATTTATTCATTTTAATACTGTCTTTTGTCTGTTTTGCTAACTTTGTGGTGCAGGAAATCAAAGCTGGAAGTTGGCTGGAAAAAGGATTTCCAGGTACCCTAAAAGGTTCCAGGCGGCCGGAGGTTCGAGTATCCCGAGCGGGTCCTGGCGCCTGGATGGGGGCCAACCCAGCCACGCGTGCATCTGAGTTGGCGTGCTCCCATTTGCCAGAATACATCATCATCTAGACACCCAGGATTTTTCCAGGCACCCCGGAGGGATAAAGGCGACATGGATAGAGCTTCGCCGAGTTGTAGCCATGTCAACAATCCAGGCACCTGGGGGAGGTTCAGGCGCACAGAGTTGGATAACTCAGTGTCGAAGTATGATCGGATAGGCCTCCACGGAGATGAACGGGGGTGGTCCAGATGTTTGAAAAGGTCTATAAAAGAAGCTTCGACCAAAAGTATCATATTATCATTTTGCTACAATCTTTTCTACGGATTCATTGACTGTCCGACTGCTCTGATTTCGTACTACTGTTGTGATGCGACGCTACTGCACTCAACTACGTTCGACCTCTACCAGCAGACCAACGCCAACACTTGATCTTGCACATTACAACATCCTCTTGTATTGGGTAACGTTTTTAAGTTATTTAAATTACTGCTTAAAGGAAGTGCGGGTTGTTACCCTTCCTTCTTCTCATTCTTTATAATCAATTTTCTCTTAGTGGATTACTCGTCGAGAAGGTCCAAGGTGCTTGGGGCTTGGAGTATGAGTCACCAAAGATTTCGAACCAAGTAACATCAACCATTTTCTGTTTTTGGTTTGATTGTTCTTTGTTTAATCTTATTCTACCGCACACTCATTTTAACAGAAGCTGAAAAAGAAATTTTTAAAATTTTTTAAAAATTTTACATGCAAGAGAGAGAAGAGAGTTGCATGCAAACGAGAGAAGGATTAAAATATTTAATTTTGGCCACATCAGATCGCTCACGTCGGACGTCGCTCACTGCCGCTCAGGGTAAGTTCTGTCAGGTATCATTATATATATATATAAGTTTGAATATTAAATATTTAAAATTACAACTAAAATAAGTTTTAGTTCAAATTTGTTTTCATCAATAATTTTAATTCTTTTTTAGCAAAATTAAATTTGATAAATAATTTTTAATTTTTAATTTTTAATTTTTAATTTTTAATTTTTTTATTGATTAAAGTTAAATTTAATAGTTTTTATTCTTTTACTCGTTAGAGTTAGATTTGATTTATAATTTTAAATTTTTTTTACGGTTAAGGTTAGATTTGGTTGTCAATTATCTTTATTTTTTTATTAAATTGTTTATTGATAAAAATTTAATTTACTAACTAAAATTAAGTTTGGTTAATAAATTAAAAATATTTATTGGTTATATTTGTTCATAATTGATATTTTTTTACAATATTATTTTTAAAAGTTAAAAACATATTTAATATTAGTTTCTCTTTAAATTTTAATTTTTTTCTCTCTTTTTCGTCTCCTTCATTATCATTTTTTACCCTTATTATTATGTCTTTGCTCCCCGCAAGTTATTATGTACACCTTTTTTTTTAATAATTCACCATTGATATTTATTAGTTAAATATTTTTGACTAAATAAATTTGAATGATAATTTATCAAGGTTAAAATTGATAAAAGGCACCTTGGTTCATGGAGCTCCTGCTATTTTCGAATCCTGAGGAAATGTATATTGTACGTAGTGACTATATCTACTACTAAAACTTATTACCTCGATATCACACAATAATAGTTCTACAATTTGTCAAAAATTTTCTTTGTCTAAATTAAAATTAATCCATATTTTTAAAAAATAATAATAATTAAAATGTATATCAATAGTATTATAATAATTTATTACTCTGCCAAATTAATTAGTATTTTTAATATCTTATTGATAAAATTTTACATTATTTATTTAATTATAAATATTCATTAGATAAATCTATTATTTTTAATAAATTATGCTTGAAAGTCTAAAATAAAATAATTTTGATTTTTTTTAATTTTACTAATAAAAAAGTGGTATTAACACAATAATAACAAATGTTTTATAGAAGATAAAGGTATCGTTGTATGATCTAAATAATATTTTGTAATGTATGAAGTATCTTTTAAATTTTACTAATAAAATTAAATATCTCTAATAATATTTTTTATTTAAAAAAAGTTAACATTTTAATTTTTTTTCCTACCCAGGGCATCAAGAATGATTGAGACGGCTCTACCTTTAACATTAAAATATTTAAAGGTTTTTAATATATTAGAATAACGTCTAATTGATTATAGATTAATAAATATTTCTAATAAGGAGTATTTGATGTTAGAGGTTTCAAATTTATTTTAAATAAACACCGTTTGCCCTCTGTAATATCCCAAACAATATTCATTATTATTGATTCTGAACCTTGTCAGATTATCAAATATTTTGACTAAAATTATATAATGATCTTGAAGGTTTATTATTTGTTTTTGTTTTTTTGCCCAATTTTATTAATTTTTATTCTTTACAATTGTCAAATATTTTCAACCCAAAAAGCGTTTCTATTCCACTGCCGATTTAAACAATAATAATGGATGAAATGAAAGCAAGTCGAGTGAAAGAGAGGATTTTAAAAACTAAAGGGATGCATATTTGGTGAAGTCCAAAAAATTAAATGTGATAGATTATTAAAATAAATTAATAAAATCCACAATACTGGACTAGGATTAACTCTTTCTTAAACGTACCCGAAGATGAGGATTGGCCGAGGGCGAAGAACATTACTGATACTATTTTCAGGAACCGAGAAAGAAAGAGCTGCATCTGCCCAATTGAAGCTTAAGCTCTTAATGTGGTAAAAGACGAATCGTTCGCCCCTAGCGTCCCCGCCGACCCGTCTCAGAGCTTAAGAAACTTAAGCTCTTAATGATCCTGCGTTGGTTTCATCTGCAATCTAATTTGTTGTATTACCTTTTAGAGTTGTTACAAGTCCTAACAAAAGGTTTCAATTTAATGTCTTAAATTTCAAATTATGATTAAGTCTAGTCAATTAATTATGTTGCGTTTGACAACGACCGGTTTGAAAATCAACATGGAGAGTCACTGTCAAAATAGTTACCTTAATATTAGGAAATATATAGACACTATTTTAGATGAGATGCATTATTTTGACAGGTGCTTTTCTTAAAAAAAAAAAAGCTTTTCATCGGCCAACCCTTCACCTACCCTTATTCTTTTAAACAAAATAACTAAATTTTCTTCTCTTCTTCTTTAATTTATCTCCTCTTAAAACTCCATTTTAGATCAAATTATTAAATTTTCTTCTTGCAGCTCTTCTTATCTCTTTAAAGGTTTTGGAGAACATATGTATTGAAACAAATTATGTTGAGTTTCATTTGAAAGCCAAATGAAAACCAAATCCAAATTTCGTTGCGCCATTATGTGCGAACACTATTACGAGCACGACCCGTGGCTAAACAACTATAAAAGTCATCTCTAATCAATTTTGATCAATATCTTTAATTTGACGTTTTTTATTAATTTTATCGTATTATAAATATTATAACATGGATAATTCAACTCTCATTAATACTAATAATATTATATTATAATAACTACGAATCACAGTAGTTACAATATAAATGATACGGCATGTTATGGGTAGGCCCAAGGATCTAATTACATGGGAGGTCAAAATGTTATAACGGTCAAAGTCTTAGTGAACGTGACGGTCAAAATCTCGGATGACATGATGGTCAGAGTTGGGTTATGCTTGGCTAGACCAACAGGACATGGAGCAAACCGGATCCCCTAGAACCCTCCCAAGTCACGCAGGATTTGTACCCTATGCCCTGGAGGTACAGCAGGTATCCTGTCGATCTAAGTTGGTCGGATACTGATCGTCTCCTCAATACACCTTGTGCTTAGTCCAACCGCCCGATTGGCTTAAGCCGGTCAAACCCTGATCATCTTAAAGTTATACCCGTCAGTTGTAATGATAGCTCGAACCACATAATCCCCACTAGGGTGTCTAGAAGGTTAGTATAACAGCCATGCATGACTACATGAATGATCACGATTAACTGGACGGCTCTTAAGTCGCTCGAACATCTAAATGAGGATCTACCACCCCATCCCTTGGGCATTTAACTCACACCTAGTGCATGTAGCATACGCATGATGGACTATCTGTAGGACCGTTATGGGTCGGTTTATGTGGAAGTCGTTGATTCTGAAAATTAAAACACTATATCCAACTCGACACAATTATAGCTTAATCCAAACAAACATAGATAACAATAACTGAATAAAATAAAGAGTACGAGACACAAACTATTTACTTGGTTTGCGATCAAAGGATCGCTACTCCGCAAGACTAATAAAGTGCTAATCGATTTCTCCTTCCTTGGAGGCAGAGAAGTCTCGTACAAAGCGTCACAGCACAGAACTTGAAAGCACAATTACAGAGAAGATTATAAGCGCTAGGAATATCTAGAACTACAAAGCATAGTTCTATTTATAACTTTCTAAAGTTTTATCTTCGGACCTATTTGGGATGCCCGGATTACAGAGAAGATTATAAGCGTTAGGAATATCTAGAACTACAAAGCATAGCTCTATTTATAACTTTCTAAAGTTCTATCTTCGGACCTATTCGGAGCGCCCGGACGGGCCTTATCCCTGATATCAACTCGTCGTCACGAAACTTGGGATGAAATTTTCTATTCCGGGGGCCCCGGATTGGTTCGGCCAGTCAACACAAATGTTGACTGGCCCGGCTCCGTCCGGCTTCTTCCGGGGTCTTCTAGGTAATTTCGGACAACCGGAATAAGGCTCACCCGAACTCAATTTCCGTCCTTCCTCGAGCGTCCTTCCTCCCCAGCTTCTCGTCCCTCGGAACACCACGCACGTTCCTTCTCCTCCGCCGGTGTACTCTTCCGCAGACTCCGCGTCCCTCGGATTGTCGAGCCCATTGGCTCCCTCCTGCGCCGTCCTTCTCATCCGCTGCGTCTTTCGCTAGACTTCTTGTGATCTTAAGCTCCTGCACACTCAGTCACAAGGTTAGATCAACAGCAGGACCTAACTTAACTAAGTTGGTCATATCAAAACCACCCAGGGGACCAAAAAAACACTATCAGCCGATCGGGTCTTCCTGACATTACATCTCAAAGACGATGGGGCTATCAGATCGGACCATGGCGATCGGATACTTTAGAAATGCATCTTAGTGACACCTAGCTTGCCTAGTTGGCAGGAAGTCGTTCGAGTCTTGGAATACTTCTGTTCCATATCATCGGGAAAGCAATTGTCCCATCAGTTCGATGCTGCTCAGAGCCTTATAATATTCCCTTGATCGATAACAGGTTCTTCTCTAGGTTGACTAGTTCCCCAAGTAGATTGTTGGCCGGCTGGCCATGATCCGGTTGACCCTTACTAAGCTAGTAGCTAGTCGGCCCCATAACTGGTCGATCTCTCAGCCTTAGGTCCTTATTCACACTCATCCTTGACAAACATATAACTAGTCAGTCTCTTGACCGCTCGGATGTCTCAGCCTAAGAGTAGTACCGTTGATATGTTACTTTCTACTTTCTGCTTTCTGCATATTGTATCACTTGCATCAAGGATGATTTCTAATTTGAGTATCGGAGTACTTGAGTTGGAGATAAATTTTCTAGTTCCAGGTGCTAACGCTGTGATTATCTAAGTGTGTGAAGGCTCTGTGGTCTTCCGCATGTACTTCTTGGTAGCTTTCCGTCGGTTCTCAGGTGGTAACTTTTTCTCCCAATCTCTTTCTCACGACCCTTATCCATCCCTTTGACTATGTTGAATCCCACCTCCATTTGCTCTGATCCACCTAACTCTTCCTACTCTTTTACCCTTTTTAAGCCCTAGATCTGCATACTCCTTCCACCAAAGGTCAAACCCCCTGTCATCTTCTAAATCTCAGCTCCACGTCGCCTCTCCATCAATCGTCCTACTACCTTCACCACTTCATCAACATCGAACGCTTTCCATCCGACCACAGTTTGTGAACAGACCAATAGATAATATAAATATTATGCTATAATTATGAATCGTAGCTACTACAATATATATTATTTATTTTTAATCAATATTAGTCAATATTAATTACTGTGTAATATTACCACTAAAAAATTCATGATTTTGTGATGAATTTTACAAAAAAAAAAAAAAAAAAACAACGTTGCAAAAAAATTTGCAGCAAAGTTTGCAATGAAAATTTTTTAGTTGTAAATATGTCGTTGCAAAATTTTGCAACTAAAAAATAGAAATTCATCTCAATTCATCAACGAAAATATTTTTCATCACAAATTACCAAATTTTGCAACCAGCAACGAATTTATTTTCGTTGCCGCATTTATTGAAAATTCTGATATTTTCAAATAGACAAATTCCAAACCCAAACAAATTCCAGCACCAAAATATTTCACATACAAATTCCACAGCCAAACAATACATCAAACAAATATTAAACAAATTTCACATACAAATTAAGTTAATCTTACAGCACAAACAAATTAAGTTAATCTTACAACACAAACAAATTCCAAACAAAAACTAAGAAATCATATACAACTTTCAAAATGACTAAATCACATGTCCACTTCCCATTTTACGCTTAATTAGTCAACTGATAAAAAATCCATTAATTAATTTTTAACAACAGTCGAATCGATTTCTCTCTGTATTGAAATTTTAAGAAAATCAGTCGACTGATAATAAACATCAGTTGACTAATTTTTTTTTTATTTTTGTCAAAGTCAATTTTGAACAAAATTGGTTGATAGATCAAACAAACTCATATTGACATAAAACTAGTTTCTATGTATTTGGCTAGTTCTCCTGAATATATCCATATCCTCAAATATTAATTTGACCCAATATATTAGGAGTAGTAATTTTTTGAATACAAATATATTCACAAAATGTAATTCATATGAAAATTCACTACTCTTAATATATTGAGTCAAATTGACTTTTGAGAGTATGGATATAATTAGGCAAAGTAGACGAATACATAGGAAATAGTTACATATCAATTCGAGTCTGTTGATCCATCAGTCGATTTTGGGCAAAATCAACGGATGGACCAAACATCCATACATTGACATAAAACAAGCTCCTATGTGTCAATCTAATTTTTTTTATTATATCTATGCTTTCAAATGTCAACTTGATCCAATATATTGAGAGCAATGATTTTTTGAAATTGAATGTATTTGAAAATTTTAATTCGTGTTTAAAAAATGACTGCTCTGAATATATTAGGTCAAATTAATGTTTAAGGACATGAATATAATCAAGAGAACTAGACAAACATATAGGAGCTAGTGTCATATCAATCCATGTATGTTTGGTCTATCAGCCAGTTTTGTGCAAAATCGATTGAGGGTCCAAATGACCTCGGATTGACATGAAACTAGCTCCTATATATGTGTTCATCAACTTCTCTTGATTTATCCATGCCCTCAAATACTAATTTAACTTAATATATTAAGAGCAGTGATTTTTTGAACACAAATTAAATTTTTCATGGATGTTTGGTCCATCAGCTGGGTTTCGGCAAAATTGGCTGATAGACCAAACGAGCTCAAATTGATATGAAACTAACTCATATATATTGTTCTATTTCTCATGATTATATTCACGCCCTCAAACGTCAATTTGACCTAATTATTAAGAGTACTGATTTTTTGAACATGAATATATTTTAAAAATCTAATTCGTGTTTAAAAAATCATTGCTCTTAATATATTGAATCAAATTGATATTTGAGGGCATGTATATAATCAAGAGAAGTAGATGGACATATTTATGATCTAGTTTCATGTAATCCGTGGATGTTTGGTCCATCAACCGATTTTGCATAAAATCGGTTGATGGACCAAACGACCTCAGATTAACATAAAACTAATTCCTATGTATTCGTCTACTTCTCTTGATTATATATATCTATGCTCTCAAACGTTAATTTGACTCAATACATTAAGAGCAATAATTTTTTGAACACGAATTAAATTTTTCATGGATGTTTGATCCATTAGTCAATTTTAGACAAAATTGGCTGATGACCAAATAAGCTTGGATTGATATAAAACTAGCTTATATGTGTTCATCTATTTCTCTTGATTATATTCATGCTCTCAAACATCAATTTGACCTAATATATTAAAAGTAGACATTTGTTGAATACGAATGTGATTGAAAAATCTAATTTGAGTTCAAAAATCACTACTCTTAATATATTATGTCAAATTAATATTTAAGGGAATGCATATAATTAGGAAACTAAATAAACACATAGAAACTAGTTTCATATTAATCCATGAGTGTTTGAAAAGTCCATCAACCGATTTTGTCCGAAATCGGCTAATGGACAAAATGACCTCGGATTGATATGAAACTAGCTCTTATATGCTCGTCTACTTCTCCTAATTATATTCATACCCTAAAATGTCAATTTGACTCAATATATTAAGAGTATAGATTTTTTATACATGAATTGAATTTTTCATGGATGTTTGATCCATCAGTCGATTTTAGACAAAATTGGCTGATGACCAAACAAGCTTGGATTGATATAAAACTAGCTCCTATGTGTTTGTCTACTTCTCGTTATTATATTCATGCTCTCAAATATCAATTTGACCTAATATATTAATAGTAGAGATTTTTTGAATGCGAATGTGTTTGAAAAATCTAATTCGTGTTCAAAAAATCACTGCTCTCAATATATTAGGTCAAATTGATATTTAAGGGAATGCAAATAATTAGGAAACTAGACAAACACATAAGAATTAGTTTCATGTCAATCCAAGATCGTTTGGTCTATCAACCGATTTTGTCCAAAATTAACTTTGAAAAAAAAAATAGTCGACTGATTTGATTGATATTTAGAAATTTCGGCATAGAAAGAAATCGATCCGATTGTTGTTAAAAATCAGTCGATTAATTTTCAAATTGAAAATCAGCCAACCGATTTTTTTTATCAGTTGACTAATTAGCGGTAAAATAGGTAGTGAGTACATAATTTAGTCATTTTAAAACTATCCTATGTGATTTGATAATTTTAAAACTTTACCTACACGGTTCGGTAAAAAGTTGAATCATATATGGTCACAACCAAACAAATTTCACATACAAAGTTAATTTTACAACACAAACAAATTCCAAACAAAGTTAATCAATCATATAAACAAAAGATCTCGTAACATCGTTCAAGTTAAATCAGATAATTAAACAATGATGACAGCTAAGTTTCGTACTTCCTCTTCTTCTTCTTGAATTGGTTTCTTCTTCATGCTTCTCATCTGCTTTTTCCTCACCTTCTTTAACAAACAAATAAAAGTAAGATTTTTAACAAGAAAATGCATAGAGTACTAAATTAACACAAAACTAACTAAAATTTTCTGGAATAATTATTCTGTAGTTTTTTTTTAATTAATCTCAACCTCACACAATACTTATACATCCAATTAACAACCTATAAACTACGCCACCAAAAGAGTTTCAGCAGTTGCGGCCTCGCCATTAGTCGCCTTATTCATAGCTTCCTGGAATAGCGCCTCGTTCCAATCGCAACTCTGCACCACCAAAAGACTTATTTTACCAGAGACGGATAACACAAGAAATATGAAGTTTACTCTCATTGTATATAATATGTAGCTTCTTGGAAGTTCCAAATTGGATTGCAATGGTCCATTACATCAGCCATGCATGCAAGTTGCAGTACTTTCACTAAAATTATTGGTCTTTCCTCCAATGACTGGCTAAACTTATCAGAAACTCTCTACTTTCCTCATGGATACTTTTCGGTCAAAAAAAACAGAAGAGAAAGTGGATTAATGGACGGAAACTACTTGGCAATTGCCATGGATGAGCTATTTGTTCTATTGTAGTCTTTTGATATATTCTTGGATAATTAACTGCTCTATTTTGTTGTAAACTATACATTCTTGACTAGTTTTTGTACCTTAATCTGTAACTTCAGATTTGCTCATCTGGGGTAAGTATGCACGAGCATCCACTAAAGCTACCCCTTCCGGTTCTCAAGCCTCTCGGGCCTCCTAGCTCCCGAGCTTCTCGAGCCTCTTGGCTTCGAGTCTCTCGGGTCCTCAGCTTCTCGGGTTTCCCATTTTCTCAACAATGCGGAGTAAAAGATCAGAACACAAGAAAAGAGTTTGTAAATCTTGTTTATTTTAAGAAAAAAGTGACGATATGACTAAATCTTACATTATTTAAGGAATAACATAGTAAAGATCAAAATAGAATGAAAAAGTCTGTCAATCTTGGTTATTTTAGGAAGACGACGGTATGACTAAATCTTACATTATTTAAGAAATTAAATAATGACAGCATAAACAGAAAAAATGAAAAAAAGGGTGGAAAAGGTTTGTTGATTCTTTAAAAGAGACAGTCTGTCACAACCTCCGAAGTATGCATACCTAGATGCCTCACTACGCATATAAAAACCCTAAAGGTACGTTTGGTAGGATGTAATCAGTCTTATAATGTAATCAAGATTACATTACAAAACTGATTACTTTATTTGATATCATTTTAACTTTGTAATGTAATGTAATTTGGATTACAAAAGTTAATACACTTTTGTAATCTGGATTACCAAGCAAATACTATGTAATCCAGATTAATTCCAACCCAAAATTTAATATGCCAACAAACACTCCTAACTTATCTCATCAAGCCATGCCTTAACAAATTTGCAGACACCACCTCCCTCGCCGGCAGCCGGCCGCCACCCACCCGCCGTCGTTGTCGCCGCTCACCGCCCGTCTCTG
>JBAMIE010199182.1:0-11235 GCA_037177295.1 Kaempferia parviflora
CTAAGCTAATAGAGGGTTTTTGGGGTATGAGACCGCGAAGCGGTAGGGCCAATCACGTTAAAAAACTTACTCTACACAGTTTGTCTCCAGGACAGATGGGGAACGCATGGTACTGTATCCGGATTAGACAGGGGTCGATCCTCAGGGTGTCATTATCTGTGGTAGTCCCCGTCATGCGCCACTCACCTGTGTACCTGTATTTACCTCTCTCTATATCCGTGGGACCGGCTCTAGGGGGCCGCTGATGTGGCAGTTTCACATTTATTTTTTTAGGAGAGTGTAAATCAAAAAATTAAGCTCCCATCGCGTAGCACAGATGGAGGGCGTATGATACTGTATCAAAATCGGACAGGGGTCGATCCCTAAGATGTCACATTTATCTCTTTTTATATCCGTGAAGTTAACTCTAGGGGAAAGTCGATATGACTAACTCTTTGTAAGGAGAAAGTAAATAAAAAAAAACAAAATTAATAAATAAATAATTCTATAAATTTATCATGTAACAACTAACTCCCTACTTTCTCCAGCACATTAAGCACACAAGCTCAATTGTTCTAGTTAGACCTTTATTTTGATGTTCCCACTCATTTAATTCATCAGCTCTCCTCGCCCATGGCCAAACCAAACAAGTAGGTGCCGGGTTTCCTTCAAGCCTCATCAACTCCACCACCGAAATCTCCTCCCCCTGCTGTTTTTTTTTTTCCTTTCGCTTCAAGCAACTTCGATCTCTCAGTGCTTATTATTCTCTTGGGAATTTCATTCTGTCTGAGGCATTCTGTCGAACACCTGGTCGGTAGCTAGATTTTCGTGCTCTGGTTCGGGCTCGTTTGATCGAATTTCGACGCCTTTCTTCCTTTTTTTTCATTGTGTTTGTCGGTGGAGTCTTGGGATTGATTCGGGTGCTCCGGCCGTAGAAGTCGTCGGCGAGGGAGATGGGTTCGCTGGATCGATCGAAGAAGAAGATCCAGCTTTGGAAGAAGGCGCTCCTGCACTTCGTGCTCTGCTTCGTCACTGGATTCTTCACCGGATTCGCACCGCCTAGCGCCGTCAATCTCTTCTCTGCCAGCGCCGTCGAGCGCTCACCCGTCGTCGTCGTCGTCCCGGCTGCCCCATTCGAGGCCGCGGAACAGGTTGCCGAGCCTGCCGGCTCGACCGCCAACAGGTCCCTCGAAGAGATCTCCAGATCTGTGCATGTTCCCACCGTCAACGTCGTCGACATGCCGCCGCCCCACGAGGGTAGCAACGCCGGCGGGGCGGAGGAGAAGGCGCCGCATCCGCGCGAGCGGCTGCTGATCCTGGTCACGACGGTGCGGCGCGACGACCGGTTTCAAGGTGCGTTCTTGAGGCGGCTGGCGCACACCCTGCGGCTGGTGCCGCCGCCGCTGCTGTGGATCGTCGTCCAGGCGCACGAGGATGCTGCCGCGACCGCAGCTATGCTACGGACCACTGGCGTCATGTACAGGCACTTGACATTTAAGGAGAATTTTACTGACCCCGAGGCGGAGGCCGACCACCAGCGGAACGTCGCCCTCAGCCACGTCGAGTACCACCGACTCACCGGGATCGTACACTTCGCCGGGCCATCCAACGTCTACGATCTACAATTCTTCGAGGACATAAGAGACGTCGAGTACGCTCGCTTTGCCTCTTTGTTTTTCCTTATTTCGTTAATTGAATCATCTCTGCAACTTCCATCCTTGGCCGATTCAAAGAGAAGTCCCATCTTTCGCACATTTACTAAAGAAGAGTGAAAAGGGCAAAGTCATGCTCCTTTCCACAGCCTTTGACCTTTTCCTTTCAACTCAAAATCAAACTTTTCATTCTGTTTCTCTAGTTTTGATAAATTACTGCATTAAATTTTGATTTTATTGCCCTTTTGTTTCCCTTCTCTCGGCTAATTGTGTGAGTTGACAATGCAACAACGGAGCTTTGAGAAGATAGAAATTAGCATTTGACCAGATCTTCGATTTGATGCACTGATTTTTTTCCCCTCCCACGTCTTCATCGTCGAAGAGTCTTCAATCCGCGTTTAGTATTTCCACATCACTGACTTGGTATCTATGCGTTGATCAGCATGCAAAAGTGCCTCAAAATGCGTAATTTTTGGCGCAGTGTACCTCGGGAGAAGGGAAACATATGCATTTTGATTGATTATTAGGTAATAGTTCTTGGTATTCAAAAACTCATCTCAATCTTGCTTCTAAAAAGATCTATTTGCCAATAGGTTAATGGATTGGAGCGGGTTCTGATCCATGAATAGTTCTATGATCAAGAACAACGGGCATCGTAGAATTAAAGTTGCAAAAGTTGCCCGACACTCTGCAAAAAGAGATGCCTTTTGTATAAATTAACCAGCACGTACTAATAAAGCCTTTTTCTTTTCCAGCATAACCCTACTAGTCTTTCTTGTCCATCATTTGATTTCTTGCACATGCATCTGCTTGACAATGCAGGGTTAATCCCTTGTCAGTCCTCTACCTTTATGATCTTGTTGGGTAACTGCAGAAATACAGTGATTTTATGAAAAAAAAAAAAAATTCCCAATGAATTCAATTCTGCAATATGCCTACTTCAGATCTCACTTTAAGAATGATGCTCATTTATCTTCCCTTTCGTTTCCAGTTCTCAATTGTCTCACATCTATCAGTCTTGAAACTCTGGATTCAGAAACCAAATTGTAGTAGAGTTTGTTAAAGAAACTGAATTTTCTAGTTTATAATTCATGGTCGAACAATGGTCACAGTTTGATATGGATGTCAGTATATTCTGATTATTCATTCATGTAATTTTACCATCAACATTTAACATCAACAGTTATATTGTTCATCTCATTCCCTTGCAAAAGTGACAACATAAGTAGTTCTAATGGTTCTTATTCAAAATCACAGGGCTTTTGGGACTTGGCCTGTAGCAATTGTAACATCAAACAGGAAAAGGGTGGCTGTGGATGGCCCTGTTTGTAACTCATCGAAGGTCCAAGGATGGATCTTAAAAGATTTGAGCTATGATAATAAGTTGCTGATCACTAGTACTGACATGAGCCCGAAACCTCGAAAATTAAATATTTCTGGCTTTGCATTCAATAGCTCTATACTGTGGGATCCTGAGAGGTGGGGCCGTCCTACCACATTGCCTGACACATCACAGGTTAGTAGTATTTGGTAATTTTTTCATATCAAAATCACCAAACATTTCATTTGCATAAACAGTTCAAATCAAATCTTCGCTACCATTTTTCCATTTATATAGGTAGAGTTATCTTTTAAAGAATTTTGTCTTTTGTTTGTCAAGGTATATTATGCCTTCATGAACTCTTTCATAGAATGATAAATGAAGCATTGTCAGTTACTAGAAAGACCATGTCTTCACTCAGTGTTGCTTCTCTTTCCATTTTCTTTCATTGACTTAGCAATCAATTACAGAACTAACTGATACATATATTAGATGCTTTCCTGATGCGATGACATTAGGTGTCTTTATGTTTGTTTATTTATACTACAAGAAAGCTTATCAACCACCTAATTGGCAACAATTTTTTTTTTTCCAATTATTAGCAAATGCAAGATGTTTACCAGATGCTTCTCCCTTATTAGGATTGATAACATGGCCTTGTAGTAACTGGATGGTGGCTTGTCAATTCATCACCCACTACCATTTTTTCCTTCTTTATAATCATCTAACCCTTGTCGGTTGTGGTGATTTCAGGATTCAATCAAGTTTGTGCATGAAGTCATCCTAGAAGATGAGACTAAGTTGAAGGGTATTCCTGCTGACTGCTCCAGAATCATGGTGTGGCATCTTGACACACCTAGCATTCTCTCCCTGCCTTTCCACTCTAAAAACCAAGGTAGAAGGTAGACAATGAGAGGATGAACCATAATATAAGTGTAAATTAGAGAAAGAGAAGAAGAAAAAAAAAAGTTACTTTGATTCTTATTTCAGTTCTTTGGGGCAAAGGGTTTAGGTACACTCCCAAACCATATTTTTTTGCCATTACACCATGGTATTAATTTCATGTAGTTGGTGACTTTATAATTGAAGTTGGTAAGCACATATATATAAATATATATATCTTGTTACAAATGCACTAAGACAAGAAATTCAAAGCAAGGAAGCAATCATCACTTCTGTTTATGAACTCTCTTCTTTTGTGCTTTGGAAACATACTCATGCAATGTTTACTAGTCTCCAGAGATTGTTAGTAAAAAACAGAGAAAAGGGTATGGTACAGTGGTAAAATAATCAGAAGAATAATAAAAACTCAAATTTTGCTTTTGAGTGAGCATAAATTATGTTCCAAATTTACCTAGGCAGATAGAGAAGGCCGTCTACCTCCAAGATTAAGTTCTAAACATCAAAGTGTTGTATGCTTGTATAGAAACCACCATATCTTAAAGAAGGTGATTGAAAACTTGTAAAATATTGAGAGGAGCCATAATAGGATCACAATTCGAATCTCAAATGGAACAAATATTATCAACTTTTAAGTATGCATAAATTGTGATCCGGATTTATTCGGTATAAGGTGAACTAAACGGAAGACCGTCTACTTCAAAATTAGTCTGATGAAGTCCTGACAAAAAAAAAAAAAAATACTGAAAACCTACTTCTCTTCCTTGCTAAAGTTCTTACAAATGTTTTAGCAATATGCACATTTTATAGTATATATTGACCTTACTCGTGTATGGCCAAACTAGATTTCTTTCAGTTGTCTCAGCAAAAATTCAAAGCTCGCCATCACTGACCATGTGTAGATAATGATAAATGCCAACGTAATCTGGCTACGCAATGAATCGATAAAGTCCAAACAATACAACAATGCAGAAGGGCCTTGTTAGGTGCTCTCTCATGTTCACAAGAGATTGTGACACATTAGGAGAGTTCTTCCCATCTGTTACTGTAAAATGCTGCGAAAAGTGAGACAAAAAAAAAGTTTGCAAAGCTAAAGAATGTCATAAGAAACTTAATCATATTCTCTTTCATGTTTGCCCATGGATACTGACTGTTACTGACTGAGAGAAAGAAGGTAAAAAAAAACTAGGAGCAGGTTAAAACAACTTGTCTCTGTAATTGATACTGTCTTATGTTCAGAGAATGATTATGGAGTTACACAAATTAGATCCTCTGTCCCAGATTTCCTGTGTCCCCATGTCCCATTGCCGATCCGACGGATGTGGTATCCTCGTGATGTGCACCGTATCCCTTTAGATATGATCTGGTCCGTTCAATCAATAGTGGGACACGGGGACACAGAGAATTGGGGACAGAGGATTTGAACTCGGAGTTACAGAGTCTGTCATCAAATAATAGAAAAGAACTCTAAATGCTTAATTAGTTGCTACCTCATCAACATTAAAAAAACAACAATAATAAAATAAAAATAAAGGCATAGAATTAATGGCTAATCCATGCAGAGGAACCTTCATGGTCCCTCACAGATGGTCAAGGCCATCATTCAT
Source organism: Kaempferia parviflora (assembly GCA_037177295.1). Taxonomy (NCBI): domain Eukaryota; kingdom Viridiplantae; phylum Streptophyta; class Magnoliopsida; order Zingiberales; family Zingiberaceae; genus Kaempferia; species Kaempferia parviflora. The sequence continues at coordinate 5,460 of JBAMIE010199182.1, forward strand.
AATTGCAGTAACTAACCATGAGATGATTAGAAGCCAAATAAGCCCCATGTGCCATGTCCCCTAATTACTCGTTTATAATTTTAAAAAACGAATATCTTGTAAATTAAAATAATTAATTGTATTATGCGTGGATAATATATCTGGTCCTTACTAATAATTAGAAGGAAACAAAATCGGTATAAAATCCAATAAAATCTAACACTTATTCTTTTATCATTAAATATACCCGCAACCTCGACCGCACTAATAACCATCATCTCTCTTTTCTTTTCTCACCTAAACATACAACTAAACTAATAAAAATTAGATTTCTGGGCCGTTCATCATGAGTACTTCCCGATTTACCTATGACCGATAAAAAATTTTTATGAAACTGAATCGGTCACCCCAGACTCAAGGTTACTCAGCCTGATTAATAATTTTTTTTTCAAACCTAAACCTAATCTTTGCTGAAGTAAACAGTTTATTCCTTTCCTCCCTTCCGGCTTCATCCTTCCAATGTAAACAGTTTGTTTTTACCTCCATTGACTAATTATTCACCATCCACCGTCTCTTTCGCCACATCAAATCATCATATGGCTCAAAAACGACTCCCTACCGAACTCGCCGCCTGGCCGACGCCTAAACCGTGGACTGTGTCCTTTCGGCGGATCGTAGACGGACCTGAACCTGTCATGCTAGCTTTGTATAGTGGGGCGTGTTTCGTCCCTCTCAGGCGATCCTAGACCGGCAACTGAAGGTGGGCCCGGCCTCATCCCTTCGCACATGCCTAAAGCGTAACTGCTACGCCGGGGATGACGGAGATCTTACGTGGATGCATCCTCGCTGTCGGTGCGGGAGCACTACGCGAGTCTCCGCCGTCCAACCACTCGAGTCGCCCGTCTCTTCTCTTTCTTCGCGCACTAAAGCGAGTAGTTGGTAACAGTAGTGAGGGAAACCGATCGAAGAAGGGGAGGAGGCCGATCTCTCCGTCCATGGAGGTCATCGTCCTCCGCTGCGGTATCGCGTGGCCCTGAGTCGACTTCATCTACTTATTCGCTGCTCTCATCTCTCTATGGCCTTCCAGTAGCTTCTATTCCACGCTAATCTTCCATTCCCCCGCAGAGCGGGCGATTTTTGGTGGAGGAGGCGGCTGCGGCGGCGATGTCGTCAGCGAGGAACGGGGTGGCGTGGCAGGAAGACTTTGCCAGCCTGGTGGATGACGCAGGGATCCGACACCGCGCCGGCGCCACGCCGTCTGCGGCGGAGGAGGAGCGGGGTATGGGGAGTCTAGGCGAGAGCGTCTTTGGGAGAGGGTTTTACGGACCCTACGAAGAGGGGGGCAGGATGCGGGCGGAGGAGAACTTCAAGGAGAAGATGATGGGGTTCGTGATGGCCACAGGGGAAATGCTGCGGGAGCTTGGCCGCGGGTGCTGGGACATAGCGCAGCAGAGCCTCGAGGGCGTGGAGGAAACCTATGTTGGGAGGCAGGTCAGGGGGCATTGGGATGCGGTCTCGGAGCGGCTCGAGTTCTTGAACGAGTATCTGCCCGAGGATCGGGATCCGGCTCAGGCTTGGCCGATTGTCATCGCCGTCTTTCTCGTCGCTCTTCTTGGTAATGAATCCTGTCAATATCGAAAGTTTGTTTTCTTTCTTTGTTTTTTATTGTTAGTGATTTCATGTAATTCTTGTTTATAGTTGCTTCGTTGTTAACCAGAATCTAAAATATTCGTTCCGATGGCACCAAACAAATATCTGCAATTAAAATCTACAGTAAAGAAAAGATGAAATCTTTTATCCAAGAACTTCTCGAAAACATTCTTGAAGTGCAAATTTTCAGTGTTTGACTATTTGTGTGCCAGTATTCTTGCTTTAGAATTCCTTTTATGAGAGTAGCAACTCTCCTTTCCTGGACCGTCCACCAATTGATTGGCTTGCTATTTTGATTTTTGCACTGATCTATAAGTTTGTGTAAGCACTACCTTGATATCAGTCGTATGCCGTAAACGGTTGTCATTTGCTCTTTCATCAACGCACATAGAAGAATCTCTACATTCCGCCATGTAGTCAGGGCGTTTAAATTTCTGTAGGTGTCTCCCATCCTTATCCACTTCATTACAAAAATACGATTAGTTTCTTCATGCACATTTCTTAATCTCAGTTAAAATTTGTATTTTTGCACTAATGCATGTTTTTTTTCTTTTTTTTTTTTTGCATATGTCTCATTATAATTATGACTTCCATATCTCTATTTTATGTTTTCCCTGTTTTAATATGAAAAATCAAACAATTATTTATTAATGTTTGACACTATTGAATTTATCAGTGGAGAATGGTGTCAAAAGTTTGATGGAAAAATTTTCTTAAAAAAATAATCGAATTATAGTGTACCGGAGATGAAAACTAAAATTAAAAAATTTTCATAACCAAACAAGGCCAAAATGTAACTGTAATTTATCAGCAATGTAATTGCTATTACTCTGTCCTCATTATCTTTGATAGTGTCAGGCACCTGTTGGATACTTGAAGAAAATTAATATGTTCCACAATATTTTTGTATATGCTGCTCCAATTTTTCATGATGAACATGTTAGTGATAATTAGCCCTTAATTCAAACTTGCAATATGCCTCAAGTAATAAAGGCATGCCATGACCCTAATTGTTCTCCTATTTCTGTCATATATTGTTGCTTGGACACCGACACCCTCAATGGACATCCGATATCCCTATTGATTACTTGTTAAAAATTTACAAGTAGTCATTGGACACTACACCCATGTGATATTTGTACGACAATCTGAATAACAGTCTTAGTGTTTAGCTAGTGCATCTAATTTCTCATATCATTATGTGCTTGATTGCTTCATTATAGTGAAAATTGCAGGAATAAATTCTGCATAACTCTTGCTCTTCCCACACGTACCCATCATGGGTGCATAAGTTAAAGATGTATTTTGATCCTTTCCAAGCAGACAATTTTAGTTCTTAACGACATGGATATTTTTTTAGTTTCACTATTTCTCGAAGTGTTTGCTAGTTAGCTGTCTCTTAAATGGTAATTGTCCTGATACTAAAGTTTTACCCATTGTTTGACTTCACGAAGACTTGCATTTGACTTCCATTCAATCCTTTTAAGAGGTATTGTTTTTGTTTTTTTACACATATGACCTGATTTCTTGTTTACTCTGGTCCAATATCATGTGCAGTACTAAACGTAAATAGTGGGATAGAGAATCCGGTTGAGCCACCAAAGAAACTGTATGCAAGTCCTCCTAGTGCTACTCGCATCCAACTTCTGGATGGTAGACATATAGCGTATCAAGAAAAAGGAGTTTCAGCTGAAAGAGCTAGATTCTCCATGATTGCTCCACATTCTTTTCTTTCTTCTCGTTTAGCAGGTACAGTTTTTCCTTGTTTATTAATAGACTTGTCTCTTAAATTGAATTCCTAGTTTGATTTCATTTTGGTTCTCTCTCATGTAGGAATACCTGGCATTAAAGAGTCTCTGCTAGTGGAATTTGGTGTTCGTTTTGTTACTTATGATCTTCCAGGTTTTGGTGAAAGTGATCCTCATCCTGGCAGAAATCTCAACTCATCAGCTATGGATATGCTCCATTTGGCAAATGCTCTTGGTGTCATGGACAAGTTCTGGGTGTTGGGTTACTCGAGTGGAGCTATGCATGCATGGGCAGCCGCACATTATATTCCTGACAGAATAGCAGGTAATACAGTAACATTATGCTATCACACATCTGTTGACACTGAACTCAGATATTCAGTTCTGCAAATATTGGTTTTGCACGTTGCAAAGTAGCAAAATAACTCCTGACATAGATTAAGTTTGTAATGTATTCCAAGGATAACCATGATAGAATGAGACCTGAGTGTAACATTGTACAACTTGATCGATATGTACTGCATGGATTCTGTGATAAGAATGACGAGCCTAATGACTCCAAAATTTAATTTTTGAAGTACCGAAATGGGACTTAGGTGTTAGAATTTCTTGCGAATGTGCTTTTACACAGAATGTAGACCTTTTATGGCTCTTCTCGAGCAGTAAATGTTGTCTGGATTGAGTAAAACATTTCTTCCGTGTATCTTCACTCTTTTTTCTCAAAATTATTACTATTCTGGGAGTAAAACATTCATAATTTCTTTGGTGATTATATTCATTAGCAAGTGAATAAATTCTTATTCTATGTGGTTCAGTTTTGACTCTATTTTTTGTTCTGTCTCCAATTGTGCTTCCATTCCAGGTATAGCCATGTTTGCTCCAATGGTCAATCCATATGACCCTAACCTCAACAAGGAAGAGTCACGTAAACTCAGGGGCAAGTGGACTATGAAAAGGAAGATGATGTACTTTTTAGCTCGGAGATTCCCTTCTCTTCTTCCATACTTCTATCACAGAAGCTTCTTGTCTGGAAAACACGGTCAACCTGAGAAGTGGTTATCACTGACACTGGGTAACAAGGTACGTCAGATTTTGATTTCCGCTGCTTAAATCCATAGCATCTAGCCAACTGCATAAAATCGTCACAAACATATTATTTTCCAGGACTACCACTTCTGAATGCTTATGATTTTTGTTTTCCAAATGTCTAGGTTGTTTTCGTTTACACAAATTAAGCTTCCAACGGCTTGTGTTATTCACACAGGATAAATCTCTATTGGAAGAATCAAGTTTTAGGGAATTCTGGGAGAGGGACGTGGCCGAATCAGTCCGTCAACGAGATGCCAAACCCTTCAAGGAGGAAGCTGTGCTACAAGTATCAAATTGGGGCTTCAGTTTAGCTCATCTTCAAGTGCAGAAACGCCATCAGGGTGACGGCCTTCTTTCATGGTTGAAGTCACTCTATAGTGAAGTTGAAAGGGAGTGGGCAGGCTTTCTCGGTCCTATTCACCTCTGGCAGGTCAGCTCACTTTCACCAATGAGGTTCCATCTACCTTGTTAGACATATCAGTTCAACATTTTTGATACTCAGAATGAATTGTGCTTCCTGTGTTCTTTCCTAACTATTTGAAGTTACACAACAGGGGATGAATGACTATGTGGTGCCACCATCATCGACAGAATTTGCTCGACGATTGGTTCCGAGAGCGTTAGTACACATGATGCCGGAGGAAGGGCATTTCTCCTATTTCTGGTTTTGCGATGATTGTCACAGGCAAATACTATCCATTCTCTTCGGGGATCCTCAAGGCCCTCTTACCAATGAATTGGAGATCGATGAATCGGTGAGTCTAGAATGCACGGAAGAAACAACATGGAATAATTCTACTGAGCAGGAGTAGAAAAATGTATTACTTTTTTTTTTTTCTTTTTTGGTAAAAAAAAAATAAAATAAAATTCGATTTCCACATTTTCTCTTAGATACTTTTCATTGCCTGCTTACAAGTACAGCTTCTATTCTTCAATGGATTCGTATCACTCAGTTTTCTAAAGCCATGGCATCTGGAATTTTACAGTACAATTCATAATTGGCTGTTGGATTCATAAAATAAAAAACGTTCTGAAAAAGAGAGAACCCAACTAGAAACTATTTAGTGGAACGATGAATTAAAAGAGAAATGATACAAAATGCGAAAAGAAAGAGCGAACGATGTGGAATCTGACGTAGCATTTTCCAGCTAAGCGTCGTGAATTTCCTTCTTTTTTTTGTTAGATAATTATGATTATCAAACAATTATAATTATCTAATAAATGATTGGCCTGAAAATTAAAAGCAAAGAAAAAAGAAAACTAAAAACTAAAGTAACTTCATGCAATTGAAGTTACTAATCTAATATAAC
>JBAMIE010199201.1:0-23253 GCA_037177295.1 Kaempferia parviflora
TGAATCTGAGGCATTTCAGGTAACTCATTCTATAACAAATGTCTTATTTATATAAAAATTTAATTATTTGTACTATATCTATTGTTTTATTTATACAGTTCATTTTGTGTTGTAGGCACGATCTGCAATAAATGCCGAAAATCGAGGAAAACTCCCATACAACCATCGCGGAGGTTCTAAATCATTTGTCCAGTATAGTTACGAGGGTGTAAGTGTTAATTTTATAGTTATCATATATTTTATTGTTGATTTAAATATTAACACATTATTTTTATTTGCAGACCGATCAGTTACAAAGAAAAGATCGGATTACTCTCTTTAATGAAACTCATTATAGCTCAAAGAAAGGGTGGATTGGGGGCACAGCAAAAACTGTATATGTATGTTATGACTTTATTAAGTGAAATTGTTATTAACTATGCATAATTATTGGTTATAATATTTTTAATATGTTTATTTTTTCTAGGATGATATGGTGAGACTATGTGATGAGTGTATTCTATCACATGATCCAGAAGAGCGCATTGATGTATCCCAGATTGCAGATACAGTCTGTGATCAGGTATAAGAGAATATTGTTCAATTATTTCATGAGTAATGGAATTTATTATGTTCAATTATTTCTCTCAATTTCACGTGCATTCCTTCTTTTCATCATTTAATATCATGTGTATGATTGTCTCTACATTTATGGAACAAATAAAATATACACAAACAAATAATCAAATGACATGTGTAATTTTAGAACTCTTTCCCTTCATGACTTTAATTCAAGCAATCTAACTTAGTGATGATATAAGAGTCAATCTAATTGTCTTCTCCATTCATCTAGTTTTTAATCAAGTATGATATCATGTTGAATCTAACTTTAATCTAACTTTAATCTAACCATTAATCTAACTTTAATTCATGATTTTCGCAGCTCTTGTGTCGTTGACTTTGTAAAATCAATTTTATTTTTGATCAAAAGAGCTGTTTTTCCATGCCAGTTCATGAGATAAGAAGGATCATGAACTCTCATAGTTTAGCTGCGGAAGTAAAGAGACATGCTTGGCTAGTATGTTGTATCAGTAGGTTGTTGAGTTATTAACCATAACTTCTATTAGTTAATGCGTTGGTGCTACCATGAAACCTTTTGAAATTTTCTCTTCAGACCGGATTATTCAATTTACTATAAAGAACTACGATTAAATGCCATTAAACATTGTTTATTATCCTTGAGCATTTGTTATTTGCAACTATTTGTTGTTGTAAATAAGGGAGATACTGAGGTACAACTTCTCCTTTCACTGGAAGTGGCTTTATATATATCTATATCTATATATATATATTACAACAATAAAAAGGAACTTCAGGCATTGAACCTGAAGAATCTAAGTCAAAAGGGATTGTGTTTGTTAACATTTTTCTTAGTAAGGTAGTTAATCATTATGTTAGCCTTCACAGTTTTAATGAAAATTGGTATTACTCCAGCAAACCACCTCTCCAGATAACCTTTTATTCCCACTTTTTAGCATTACAAGAAAGATATTGTTGGTGGAAAGTTGTGATTCTGACCTGATCGGCATCTGTACTAGATAGTTCTGGATGTTCAGATGCCGAAAATAGTGTATTTAGGGTGAGAACTCATAAGCTTTAACTTACTATTGAAAACTTTTTAACGTTCAAACTATTATGAATTGTGGTAAAACATTATTTTGACTATTTACTACTTGAATTGATTTTATTTTTTTATTTAACTTTCTTAGTTTAGGATGAGAAATTGCGACATTGTTTACACCTTGGTCAATCTAGACTTGGATGCTCAGCAAGATGAGTAAGATAAAACATTATTTTGACTCTTATCTATTTAAATTGATTTGATTTTATTTAGTTTAGAATCAGAAATTGCGAGATATGCTCATATACCTTGGGAAATAGCTAGATCAACTATGTCAATCTAGACTTGGATGCTCAACAAGATGAGTAGTCTTCAATGGTCTGACAAAAAAAACTAGAGGCAAAAGGAATTGTTTTGTTGATTATTGGAGCTTATGTTGTGCGACATGATTTAGCTAATAACTTGCTAACTTGCTGTGGCTGATGCACAGTAAATTTTATTATTTTTTTTTACAACAGGTAGGAAGGGGTACCCTGCTCCCCCTTATTGGTTTCGTAGTATTACGTTGTCATTTCTTCAATCACTTTAAATCTTTTATCTTCCCAGCTAGTCTCTGCCATTAGAAACTAAAAAGGTATCTTCATGATATAAAGTATCTATCGGAATTTGTTGTTTTCCCATGTCTTCAAACTCGTGTTGATTTAAATTTAGTATTAGTTACATAGATGTGAGTCATGAACTATAATTAGCTGCCTGTCAATATGGGTTTTTCCAATGGCTTCTCTCAGAAACAATCTGGAAAAGGTAAATTCTTTCTGATCATTGTACAGGCTGGCATAAGTTAGAATAACGAGCATGGAAACCGAACTTCAACAAACTGCAACAGATTTCCACAAAGCTGAGATAGACACAAGAGCACCTTTTGAATCTGTCAAAGCCGCTGTCAGCCTTTTTGGTGAGGTAGCATTTACATCTGATAGATCGACAGTGAGAAAACCAAATCCTCCATCTATTGAGGTATATCTTTCGTTCTGTTTTCACTTTAGATAAACTTCATTCTGTAGCATCACTGTCAATTATTTATGCATCCAAACTTGAAGGTGTTTTAACTGATGCCATGCTTCTCCTCAGTGTTGATCCATGATGTCACCATTTATTATGCTAAGAAGATTCAAAATAATCCATTTTGATATGTTTCGTTTAGAGTTTTCATCCATTTCCATATGCATTTCTAGCAAACATGTAAATGACTTGTGAGTCAAACAAAACTTTAATCATAAACAATGTCCCACTGAAAAAGTGGCCATTGTTACTAGATAGTACAGAGTACAGACTTATATTATGAGGTGTCCTTTCCAAAAAAAAACATATGAATTTTACAAGATCTGTAGGATGACTTGTGCTCAAAATGCCAGATTTCCTATCAAAAACATATGAATTCAATATTGCTCTAGAAATTAATATATCATTCAATCACAAAAAAAAAAAAAAAAAAATTAGAAATCCACAGCCGCCTTTTTGTAAAATATTTTGTTGCAAATATTTTTGACCAAATTCCATCATTTATCAGAGGATTTTAGCAAAGGAGACACAGCTCCATTTGGCTAAAAAAGAACTTAACGACTACGAGGAACAAATTAACAATGCCGAAAGAACTAGGATCCAAGCACTTGCTGAACTAGAAAGACTGAAAAGAACTGTTGAGGAATTGACCAACAAGCTAAATGCAATAAATGAATCAAAAGAATCAGCACTGAAGGCTACTGAAGCTGCAAAAATTCAGACCAAGAAACTTGAAGATGTGAATTCGGTTGAGAATATTGGCAATGATGGTAACTGGGAACAAGAATTTGACAATGCAAGAGAGCAGTATGCAGTTGCCATTACAGAACTTGATGCAGCAAAACAAGAACTTAGAAGGATCAAGAAAGAATTTGAGACATCCATGGAGGCAAAGGTCACAGCCCTTCAGCAAGAAGCTGAAGCAAAGAAGTTTTTAGATGCCAACAACGACAAGGTTCTTCAGCTTACTAAGGAGATTTCATCTGCTCAGGAATCACTCATGCAAGTGAAGCTTGCTACTGATCAAGCTCAACAAGAAGAGTTAAAAATTCGAGCTGAGAAAGATGCTGCCAGACAGTCCTACAAACAAGCTCTAGAAGAAGCTCAAAAGAAATTGGAATGTTTGAAGAGTGAATTCAATCCTGAAGATAAAAAGAACCTTGAAGGCAAGCTAGCTGAGACTAATGCTGAGGTTGCAGCTGTACAGAAAGATTTGGAAGATGCCCGAACGTCAGATTTGGAGTTGGTGACGACAGTAACTGCTGAGCTTGACGGTGCTAAAGATATGCTTCAGAAACTTGCTGAAGAAGAGAATTCACTCAGATGTTTGGTGGAGTCACTGAAGATTGAGTTGGAAGCCGTACGCAATGAGCATGCAGATCTAAAGAAAAAAGATGCAGAAACTGAATCTGCTGTCAGTAACCTTCACCTCAAACTTCAGAAATGCAAAGCTGAGCTCGAGGCAGCCATGGTTGCAGAATCAAAAGCAACTTCAGCATCTGATGATTTGGTGTCCACTCTTCAGCAGTTATCATTTGAATCTCAGAATGCGCTTGAGGAAGCAGAGGAAATGAAGAAGAGTGCTGAGGAGCTAAGGGTTGAAGCTGAGATTGCCCGAATGGCCTTGGATGAAGCAGAAAAGAAGTTGCAGGTTGATTTGAAGGATGCTGAAGAAGCAAAAGCAGCAGAGACAACAGCCCTTGATCTGATCAAAGATCTATCTGAGAAGACAACTGTTGCTCGGGCATCGACTTCGGACTCTGGATCTAACATAACAGTCTCAAAAGAAGAGTATGCATCTTTAACCCGAAAAGTGGAAGAATCTGAGAAACTGACAGAGATGAAGGTTGCTGCTGCAGTGGCCCAGGTGGATGCCGTGCGAGCCAGTGAGAATGAGGCAATCAAGAAACTTGAGATAGCTAGGAAGGAAATGGAGGACATGGAAACCGCTACAGTGGAGGTGCTGAAGAGGGCAGAAATGGCTGAGGCCGCAAAAAGGGCTGTTGAGGGAGAGCTAAGGAGGTGGCGCGAGAAAGAGCAAAAAAGGGTCGCCGAGACTAACTCAAGGATACTGTCTGAGACGCAGATATCAACAGAGACATTGCCGCCAAAGCCCTTAGTTCACAGTTCAAAGATAGTAGAGAAGGCTGAAGCGAACCATAATGTTATGCGACCGTCAACTTCCAAAAAGTCGCTTCTTCCAAACTTCAGCGGCATATTTAGTAGGAAGAAGAGTCATTTCGACAGTGGATCTCCATCCCGCCTACCAGAGGAGAAGCTTGTATGATCCTTGTACCGATACCTCGGCTTGTATAATATAATAGTCTATTTGTTAGAGCTTTTATTTATGTAAAATTTGTTTCTCTTTTGCCATTGCTAAGTGTTGTGACAAGCTTAGCGCTGTCGGAGTTCTGTCTCTGACTATGCTGGATTTTGAAGTAGCCCTTGTATTTCAAAGTGATGATTGACACTCTTTCTGGATTATTTGTTTAGCATCAACTAATGTTGAACAATACAGTCGACTCAATCCAATTCTAGTCGAGCCAATTTGCCTGTCTAGGCTTTGGGGAGTGCTCTGTTTAAGTAGATTGTGGATAGCGCAGCTCTTGTCTAACTGACTCAATCAGCGCTAGCTATGACTCATGGGTAGCAAAGGATTGTAAATGAGCTAAGCTGATTAAGTGTTGACTCATGGGTAGCAAAGGATTGTAAATGAGCTAAGCTGATTAAGTGTTGTGATGTTTAAACTTGTTTAATAAGGTAACTAAGTTAAGTGAATTATGTCATTGAAATAGTTTTTTAAGCTTGACTTGGTTTTTATTTAAGAGTTTGTGTTTGATTTGTTTAGATAATATTGACTCAATTTAAAATTATTTGATTATTTAAAATTTTTACAGTTATAAATTTATTTGATTAATTATTAAATTTATAATACAAGTTGATTTTTTTTTAATTATTTATCAGATAAAAAGTTTATTAATAAACATGATTCACAAGTTTTATTCATCAACAATATGCGTGTATGTATATTGAATAAATATAAATAAATTCTAAGCCAAACACTAATTAACTTATGAATATTTGATTTATTTACCGTCCTAATTGCATAGATTGCATTTGGGAGAGAGAGGTGCTGAATTCGGAAAAGGCTCAAGTTAAGGTGCCTTTTAAGAAATTTACCATTAACAATCTAACCTTAATAAATCACTCGTATTAATTAGGCAAAATTGCACCTGGAGCTATGGTGTAATGGTAAATAGTAGGACAGGTTCCTCAAATAACAAGGATTTAAATCTCACATAGGGCATATACACATAAGGAGTTCAAATTACTTGTGACGCTGAGTCGTTCACTAAGATTCATCTATACTTCTCAATTTATCTTAGTGATCGGTGGAAAATTTTTAGGCCGATCAATCACCTCAAAAAAAAAAAAAAGATTTAAGATGATGGCAAAATTATCAAAATTCTTTTCATAATTTAATGGGTTTCTAGTGGAGTATTTTTGTTCAAAATTAATAAAAAAACATTCTTTTATTTATTATTTTTCAAATATGGAGTAAAATTAAAATAATTTATTATAAAATCAAAATAATCAAAATTGTATTGGGAAAGGGTAGAGAGTTGGTTGGAGTAGCCTTGGTCGACAGCTCCTCTTGACCTCTTTGGAAGCCCTCCAAAATTGTTCGATCGGAACGACGTAGAAAGAAAAGAAAGAAGGCGACGACGAATCAGTTCCCTGGTGAAATCCTTTCCTCGTTGCCATGGAGATGTATGTTTTTTTTCCCTTATTCGTTCCTTCTTTTCCTTCTCTTCAGCTTTGGGGGTCGACGACTAGCGCTTTTGACAACCGGCTCGTCGATTAGCTGCAGAAAAATTAAGTGTTTTTTTGACAGTGTGGTTGGTATTGATATGGGGTATTTGAGGAAATGGTTTGCCTCTCCGATCAAGTTTAGGGAAGGAATGACTTTTTTTGGCTCTCGGAGGAACCAGACTGCTGAAATCTTGCAGCAATTTGGCATGGGAATCACAGCTATGCCGGGTTGTTTAGCCGGGACAAAGTGTGAAACAGGAAGTCTGCTAACGGCCTCGAATAGTCGCCTAAACAGTCGTCGTAGGTTTTCAAATTCTCCAGGGGAGGAGCAGCCTTCGAGCAGGAACTGGTTGGCACGACATTGGGTTGAAGAGATGCGAAGAGTGAAAGTATGGAATGGAGGAGTAAAGAGACAGTCCGCTTCAAATGCTCAAGATGGCGCCACTTTGTTTTATACTTTCGCTTCTCAGCTTCCTTTTCTCAAGTCATTTCGTTCTCAGCTCCCATTTTTCAAGTCAATTATAAGAGAACCAGATCAGGTCGTTCAAGATTCTGTTATTAACAAAACCATGCAACAGCCAAAAATCAGTCAATATGATGGTGATTTTCTGCCCCCAAGTTCCCCAGAGGAGGTGAGTGATAACAAAAAAGTTATATATATTACACAAATTCTGTCACCCCAATATAGTTGGTGATAATGCTTCGCCTATCCTCTTTCTTATAGGTTGTTTTGATGTATGCTGTTTTAAGAACCAGATTGATGCACATCACTCTATGGAAGTCTATTTCTCTGTACTATGGTTTTTATGGATGATCATCATATTTGTTTTTCTAACTTGAGATAACATTTTCGTAATTTCTTACCTCATAATTTCGCAAGTAGTTTGACACAACACAACATACTGACGTTGTGTTTATTTTTCTTTTAGTGTTTAGAAATTTCTTATGCTCTTTTTAGACTTTCCTATATCATAAATTATTATATCAAATATTTTTGTTATTTTAATGGATTAGGAGAATGTGTAGTATTAATAAGTCACCTCTTGAGTTTACTTTGCTGGGCGAATATAAACTATTTTGATGTCGAAGAATCCTTTCTGTACTAACATCTAGCTGTATTAATAAGTCATTTTTTGGTATATTATTTATTTACATGACATCAATTGTACATAAACTCTATCTGAATGTGTTTTCATATCATATAGATTTGAGTGACAACTGTTCTGTTGAAGATGCTATGAGTTCTCTCCCAGCTTTCAAGCTTAGCTATTGATAATTTGATGTAATTTTCCCCATGTTTTGTAGGTCAAACTTGCACCACTTCTTTCCAGAAACAATTTGGTTATTATTAGAGACATAGAATGGGCAAATATCATGTTTGCATTTGAACAGGTAACTGGAGCAAAGTGTGCATGTGTCTATGTTGTTCAATTTTTGTTCTTTGTCATGCTTGTGAATTATGTATAAAATTAAATAGGTTTTTATGAAATTTGCCATCATGCTCTCTACATGGTGATCAGTTGAGAATTGCAATTGCGAATGAATTGGATGCCAAAAGATAAAAAATAGCTACATTTGATGACTCCACATACATGGAAAGCAAAATTATGCAATGTATTTGAATTCAGAATAAAATGCATGTTGTAATTGAAGTGCAAGCTAGAGTGGAAAAGATGTTGTGTTGAAGTTCTAAGCTAGATAGTTGACTCTTGATACAACCTAGTGCATGGACACAAGAATAGTCTTGTATCATTCATATTTTATTGGATATATTGCTATGATTCATCATCCCACTCTATTTTATGCAAAAACATTCGTTATGGGGCATCCTAATCAGATTGCTCCTAACAAGTCCATGGATCTGACCCAACCAAGGAATGGTATCAATAGTGTCTAAGATTCTAGATCAGCTATCATTTATAAGGACTATTGTTGACATTTTTTTCTTCCTTTGAAATTAAGATCCTTATTGGTGTATCTTCTTGTGTTGCAGGAGAGCCGCTATGTAGTAATGGATGTTTGTTATCCTCAGTCAGTATGTAAAGAGTTTATTTTTTACTTAATCAAACCTGGTAATCTTTGTTTTGCTTTATGCAATTTTTTGTGTATTAATGATCTTGTTTTTCTCAGCCTGTGGCTTTCATTCGAGAGAGAAGTAATGTTATTTTTAGGCAGGTATGCAATCTTGAATTCAGTAGTTTCATTTTGGTGATGCCTGTATGCTGAAGTGGTTTCTTTGCTGCTCACATCTGTTGTTTACATATTAACTTGTTGCTCCACTTCATACTTTGGAAATCATCATTCATTAGGAACGAGTTTATTTTTCTATTTGTATTTATATTACTGTTCACAGACAAGTTTTTGTACTTTCTTTAATTCTTCTGTGAACTCATTGTTTATATTGCTGTGCACAGACAATTGTTTGTACTTGAATTCTTCTGTGAACTCATTAGCTATAAGGACCAGTGAATAGTTTGATGTATTTGTTTAATGATCAGGTGAAAGAATTAGGAAGAAGCTTTTCTAAAATTTACATGGGTTGGTTAAAATTATATTGTGTTTTTAACAATTAGATCTTTAAAATCAACTTATTATTTATTTAAGCGTTAGGTTTAAAATATTTAACAATCATATTTTGTTATCTAGTAACAGTTTTGGCAGAATTGATTGAATTGGCTAATGGGTACCCAGAATTTAGAATACGACAAATTAGGAATTGATTTGAATTTTAAATTGTTATTGAATTTTGGTGTCAAAAGGATTGGTATATTTTAGTTTGGTGATTTGGCTTGACATCAGGCAAAGGTGTCTGATGGAGGCACACAATCTAGAGGTGGCACGCTTCATGGTTGCTGGAAACAGTTAGCTGTCATTGCAGATGTGGTTGGCTAATCTTGGTTGATATTCCATTGTAGGACAAGCTGTGGGCTATATCTTTAGCATGCTACTTTAGAAGGCTTCTAGTTGTTGAATCATTGGTCGGGAAGCTTGAGTTATTACACTCGACACATTCTTGCTTACACAAGTTATGGTTTATATTATTTGCATGCTCCTTTAGAAGAGGCTTTTTTTATACAAGGTATCCAAATCTTACAATCTAACTAATCTTGGGGTAGATGGTTTGACCCCACATTCCACCCACCAAGTAAATCGGGGAGTGCTCGTGATTGTCTGTCCAGTCTAGAGCAGGCAACATCCTTAGATTTGTCATCCTATTGGAGGAAAAATACCATGCAGTGCGCAGTAGCTGGGATTCAAACCATAGGTATCTAGTTAACCGGACCAGTGCACCATAGCCCCGGGGGCTACTTTAGAAGGCTTTGAGCTATTGACCGGAGGAATTCACCCCATAATTGACTTTGGTATCAATTATTATGCGCTCATTTGGAATTGAGTTGATTGTCATTGATGTGCTGGGATGAGATCATTGAATGAGCTCCCTGTCAATTTTTCTATCAGTCTCCTCATAGTCCCTCCTTTTTTCTTTCTATATTTATCGTGAGCTTCATAGCGCAGACTGAAAATTTTCCAATATCAAATATTTAGTTTTCGCATGATAAAAATTATATATACCTTTTTATACTGTGAAATTCTCAATATAAAAAGATGCATACCACTACATCCATTACATAACCACTACATCTATTTTTCCCATTGAGGTTGGCGACTTTGGGCCTATGCTGTCTAGTCCCAAGCACTTTACCACCATTCGGTGTTACCTGGAATAGGTTGTATCATAGTATTCCCCTCATATTAGTCAATGCGTTTGTGGAGAACTTGAAATTGGGTGTTGCACCAATTCTTTTTCTTGTTGAAAGGCATGTATTAGCCATACAGGATATCATCCTACTATATTTTTTGTTCACTATTCTTCCATAAATTAGTTTACATGGATCTTGTTTGATTTTTTTTTTTGTCTATTATTTTACTTTTCTTTGGTATATGGATACTGGTTGGATTTATTATAATGTTTAAACTTGCCTTGAAGCTACTTCGTGGGAGGCGCCCATTTGTTGCCCATATGTTTGATGCCATGGGCAACGAAGTATTTCGGGTATGAAATTACTACACTACTAAAAATATCAAGTACTAAATGTTTTTTAAGTTCATTGGAATGAACGTTCACATTGCATTCACTGGATTTACTTTGTTTAGGTTCATAGGCCCTTTTGGTGGATAAACAGCACCATATATGCAGAAGTAGATGGTAAGGTACATAATTTATGTTCAATGTAATGTAGCATGTAAATGATCCTCATCACGGTTGGTAGAATCACACATAGTTGAGTGGCTCCAGTTTCTTTCTGTTATAGGAAATTGGTGTAGTTCATAGACGTTGGCATCTTTGGCGGAGAATTTATGATTTATACTTGGGGTAACATTTCTGATTAGTTACTTTTTGTAATTTGATGTTCTTGGTATTTTATTTCTTTTCTTTTTCCACAGGGAACTCAACTATATAGGCCCAAATGAAATGATATGTTAATTAGAAATATTTTTTCTGGGTAAATATTGGTGCATCGAGTAAACATACAGTAGTACTATCTCCAGGATCATTAACTCTGTTGCTCAATTACTCAGAACTCGATATCTGCCATCAAACACATGCCCAAGGTGTTAATGACAATATTAAGGAGTTAAGTTGTTGTAATTCCCTAACAATCAGCTACCTAACTTAGTGGCCCACTTGATGTAAATTTGGGAGGCATACATGATGATGATCAAAATTATAGTCAATGCTAGGAAACCTAAATAGCCAAAAGGTCTTGCCTGATTAAGAATTGTATATTTGTGGTATATCAGGGTCAATAGGAGTATCTGGTTGGCTAGTGGGATCTGATGACATTATAAAATAATTTGAACAAAGATTTTAAGAACAAGAGAACTATTCTAGGAAAATATGTACTGACTGGTATGTTCTGTTCATATCAAGAAATTTTGTTGGAAGACCATATCAATGCTGCTGGACATCCATATCATGCGTTTTCTTTGTTGCATTTAAGTTTCCTTCTGGTGCCTAGTGTTTCCTGCAACATGTAATGTGAAAATTATTCACAAAAAACAAAATGATCTGAATTCAACCAAATGTTTAAATATTATCCTCAAGTATTAATTTTCTAAAAAATAAATGCTTAGAATAATCAAATATATGAATTTAACCAAATGTTTAAATACTATCCTGTAACATTCTGATGGTAGATGCAGTTATGGGATGGGGCAACAGATAGATTATAGACGAATTAAATGGTGTACAGAATAGGTTTTTGTCATTTTTTAGGATTCAAAGTCATCTCGAAATCCTGTTTTTCTTCATTTTATGAACTTTGATGACCATAGTACTCAATTATTCTTGTTATTTTGAACATCTAGAAACAAGCAATTTGCTGTTGTTGAAAACCCTGGTTTCTGGAATTGGACATTTACGCTAAAGGATGAAAATGGCAATGTGCTGGCTCAAATTGATCGTAACTGGAGAGGTATTGGTCTCGAGGTAATCTTCACTCGATGTGTTATATACAAAGAAATTAGAGGTAATCTTCACTCGAAGTGTTATCCATGAAGAGATTATCTTCCTACTATTTTGCTATTTGCTTCTCTAATAGATCTTTATCCTGAGAAAGTGCAGGAGGGAGGAAGTGAAATTTTCATTTTCCGTAAACATAATTATCCTCCAATGTCAAATTTAGCAGAATATTAGGATCTCAATATTTGTGGATATATATGACATTGTGGCTGAGTCCTTACGTAATTAGTCGGTCTTTTGTCTCTCTTCTCCCCCTATTTTGACACTGTGGACATGCAAATAATTATCTTATTCTTTTGCAGCTTTTCACAGATGCTGGCCAGTACGTGATACGATTTGGGGATGCCGATTCACTTCCTCATACTGAACCCGATAGTGTTAGTGCAACTATATAGCTTGCATATCTACGAATTCCATGTTATGTCACCTATGTTTTCTCTTTTCAGATTCAAGAGTTTAAAGTTGCTCGTCCACTGTCTCTTTCTGAAAGAGCTGTCACTGTTGCTCTTGCTATTTCTCTGGATAATGACTACTTCTCCAGCTATGGAGGCTGGTATGCCAATTGCTTCAGTTGTGTTTTAATTACTAAAGAATCCTAAGTCTTGCTATGAAATGGTATTTACAAGTTATTTTTAATGTGGGCTTTACTGGATTGGTTTGACAAATCATAACTAACAAATGAAAGTTGTTTTGCAAACTCGGTAAAAGCTGGAAAAATTATTTCAGAAAACATAACTAGCTGAGAAAAAAACTGCACGCTGCCCCTGCATGATGGGTGCCTGCGTTGTTGTGCGATCCAGGAAGGATTAATCCTTGCTGTCTGAATGTGGATGGCTGGGATTAATCCCTCACGGATCATGCAGACCTCCTTCTGGCAGGGACGGTGTTCGGGGGGGTGTCCTGACTAGCTAGTGAATGCCTTGGCTGTTGTTGCATAAGTCTGAGACCAACTTCCAGCTTCACCACCTACTTTTGCAATTTTAACTAGAATAAATACATATATTAGTAAATTCTAAAAAACTCCATGAGTGGGATAAGGTTTGGTTGTTGTTGGTATCAATGAAGTTGAAAAAAATGAAGAGCCTGACTCCAGATTCGGTGCAAGTTGAGATGCCAACTTTACTTAGCAATGTAAAAATATGTATACAATCTTATCTAGAGGCTTCTTGCTAATTCTTTCAGATGTCCATTTGTAGAAAGAGCCTGAAAGGTCTGAAGGTCTATCAAACTTGGGAATATGTGGTGAAGGATGAAGGTAAAATCATGATGCTAATATAGTTCCCAAAATATCATTCGCAAGTGAGATTCATAATTGATTACCTGGAGTAGAAAAGTTAGTATACCAACTCTAAAGTTCCGTACCAAGAAAGTGGGACTTGAATTGGTCCAAGTTGAATACAATTCCAAAACATCTCCAGTCTTCCAGGGATCTTTAAACTTCCAATTTAACTCTTATGTCACCCTTGATCATGAATGGGTTTGCTAGTCTGGAGGCCTTCTTGGAGATTCCTGAACAAAAATTGGTATGTAGATGATCTAAACAAATTACTTAATTACTTGATTACACAGACCCATATATGCTTGTGATTTGCGAAGTCAGTGAATTTTGACGAAGGTAATGGATCACATACCCAAATACTTGATTGTCGGTTGATTTATAGTTAGCTAATATCAATTTTTTATTTTGACATGCCAAGTATTTAGCTGCTTGATTCGACTATAACAGCATACACATTCTCAATGAGTAGGAAAAAAAACATTTCTTTCTTGTGAAGTGGACAATTAAAATCTTCACCTTCTATGGTGAAGGTGTACTCTGATAGTTGGGAAATCTCTGTTTCAATTTTAATGTTGGTCAATACTTCACGATTTTCTTTAAATAATGATCATCCTTTTCTTCTCCAGTGCATAGCTTGCAAACACTTGGTTTAAACCCTAAATACAGCAGTTTGTGGATAATTAAGTAGAAAACTCCCCACTTTTCCTTCTTCATTGCTTTCACCCCTTTGTCCTACTAAAAGGGGCATAACACCATTGGAGCTAGTAAGTGTTAGGACCTTTGCTTTAGGCTAGGGGGGGTGAATAGTCTTTCTTCGAATTCTTGACCTACAATCGTTAGCGGAAGCAAAAACAAAACAAACTAGAGTAAAGAGGAAAGGAAGCAATTCTAACTTAGTTTGTTTACTTGGTCTCCACTTCCTTGAGGTGATTAATCCAAGGCGCACACACACCCAATGAGCTTTACTATGAATGTCTCCTTCTTGAATCAAGGCTCAAGGGTGGAGAAACCCTAACACAAGATCTTCTCCCTTACAAGATGAAAATGTATTTAGAGTGAGAAGAAGAAGAATAGGGCTTAGAGAACTCTTGAGAATGTATTAGACAAAGAAATGAGCAAGAAGAAGTTCCCTAAGCTTTCAAGCTGTCTTTTATAAGTTTCCCGACACCAGGCGCCTGATCATCAGAGCAGGCGACTGATGAACTCAAACGGCTCTGAGATCGTGCGAGATTCTCTGTCGTCAGCGCTCAACGGTCACTTACCAGGCGCCTGCTCTTAGGAGCAGGCGCCTGATGAAGAAGAGCCACTCGACCAATCTTTCTGTGAAGTCGTGAATTCACGGATCAGGCGCCTGGTCCCTGACCAGGCGACTGGACCGCCTGATACGGTTGAAATCTGCTTTTCAGCCTTCTCTTAGTCTAGACTCCGCCTTCAAGTAACTTCCCTCGGCCTCGTGCCCTTGGATGCTCCTGAGCCCACGACTCCTCATCCTTGCGCTCGCCTTCAAGTAGTTCCTTCGGATTTGTCATGTTAAGTCTCCTTTGCCAAGAGGTTGCACCTCCGTTACTTCAATGCCAAGACTCCCTTCTTGGCCTTTTCTTACCAAGTCTTCGTGCTTAGATTTCTATTACTCAACATTTATGTTAGATTACACAATATTGTCTAACTCAAATACATTTAACGAGACATCAAAAGTAAATAATGCGAGCAAGATTGCTCCAACAGTAAAGAACAACACTATCATGAGTTTGTTAAGCACCAAGCAGCTATCATTTTTCTGGTCTCACCATCACTCTTCCCTTTGCATTCCCCCTCCCTCACGATTCAACTCATCTCATCCAATATCTTCTTTCTAGTGCATCATCATCTTAGATTCTCATTCAAACATGATTTGTGATTTCCTTATTTTGGGTTATAATTCAATCGAGTTTCCTTATTTTTTGGGAAATAGATAGAAAATCTAAACTCAATTTTTAGGTTTTCAGTTTCTGTTTGGGATTTGCTGATCTTCTGGGTTTGATGATTGTCATGCTGTCGACTAACTAACTTGCAACTCCTCGCAGGGGACTACCCTTTCTCGTTGCTGGCGAATAGAAACTCAAATCTTGCGACTCGGTTCATGTTTGGGGAGCTGAAAGTAAGGACTCCCGCTCGCGAAACAATTTACTTTGTCCTCTCAAAAACTTTGGTTTTATATCTGTTAGAAACAGATCAATGTGTTTGAAGCTGTTCTTGTTGGTTTCAACTGCATGATAATAAACACACTGGCTAAATAAAAGGGAAGAATTCTTAAATTTAGCATGAATTTTAATATCTCAAAAACTCCAACATGAGTTTAATCTACGCGAACGATGAATTTCAATCTCCATTTCACCGAAAATTGGCAGCTCTAAGTCGTGGCGCGGCTATGAACTCTCTCAGCAGCTGCGGTGACGCTGTGAGTTTCTTGAATCTGCATAACTTTATAGCGAACTAGAGTTTGTGGTGAGGCTGCGTGTTCACCTGGCTGGTTAGTAGTTGTCAATTTCTTTCAGAAATTGAATTTCCATATAAAATGATCGTATGTAGAAGGTAAAATTAAATTTTATTAAAAAATACAAAATATATGAATAAAGAAAAAAAGAAGAAGTTGAAATTATTAATAAGATTTAAAATTACTTTAGATGTGAAAAAATAGTTATTAAAAAGGTCCAGATTATTTAATTATCAGTAAGATTTTTGAGATAGTTGTAATATTTTGACATTATGTTTAAAGTATAATATTTTAAACTATAAGGAGTAAGATACGAAAAGATCATGGAATTATAATATATAAAATAGATAAACTATGGCAAATCAAATCCCCTGTCCCATAATATTTATGTTCCCATGTCTCACTGCCGATCGGATGGACATGGCATCCTCAGGATGTGTGCAGCATCCTCGTGATGTGCATAGCATCCCATCTGATCCGTCCGATCGACAGTGAAACACGGGGACATAGATATTTTGGGACAGAGGATTTGATCTCAAACTATGGGGGATAAAATGAAATTATTCAGTATATATTTTTTTTTTATCTCAAATTATTCAGTTTCTTTCTTTCCTGCATTTCTATCTTTCTAAGTAAACAAAAAAGCGAGATTTTTTTTACAAATCTTCCCTCGTAGTAAACATGCTTTTATATTTCAGTCTATAATTACATCAACATTCGAGTCAAAAATTGGACGGCCAGATTTATTCTCTATTCATCCCGGTGCGGATTGTAGCCCTTCCTTTCTAGACTACGCGGCCTTCACGGGCTCAGACGCCATGGCGGCCATCAAAACGAGCGTCGCCGTCTCCATTCTTCCGCTTCTTGCTCTCCTCCAAGATCGATTCCACGTAATGGGGGATCGCTTTCCGAAATCGAAGCCCTAATCCTCAGCTATGGATTCGTCCGCGACCTCGAAGGCGGGAGAAGGGAGAACCGGGCGGATCTGCAGTGGTCTCTGTTTTTGTGTGATATCCTACCTGGTGGTTTCCTTCTTGACCTCGTTCCTTTTGGGGCTCTTAGGGTTGGCAATCGACAGATTCTCTACTTCCGCGGCAGTCGCGATACCCTCCACCTGTAGAATTCTCTCGAGCGGTGAGAGCTTCATGTCATTTCCCTCCCTTTCATTCAGGTCTTCCAGTTCTGTTCGACAAGCCTAATTTTTTTTTTTTTAAAAATCCCTTCTTTTGTCTACTTATAATTTCGAGGTTGAGAAATTAGGATTTTGAATCATTTTTCTATGGTAGTTCACAAGGGACATCACTATTGAGTTCCGCGCGTACGTATTGAAGGAAATTTACCATCATGGTTTAGTGTATATAGACAAGAATAAACTAGTATGTGAAACACAGGAGAACTTTGACACAAGATGCTAATGGTTAAAATTTTTCATAGCTTCTTTTCTATTTGTATGCTGTTTTGTTCTTTCAGAGAGTGATACTGATGGTTTCTTTCTATTAGCATAAAGCTAATCTATTTTAGATCTTTTTTAGAAGCTCAAGTTTGAAAATCAGCCTTATTGAACTCTTAGTTGGTTTGGCACATTTTCTTGAAACACTTAGGTAATTATCTTGCAGGTGTAGATCTAAAAGCATCCAAGGTTTGCGAACTTGGAACCTTGAACCATAAAGCTAACAGTGCATTCTATCACCTGAAGAAAGCAACTTTTCGCTGTCATTATGATTACTATTGGGCTTCAATCTTTGAGGTGATTACTAATCTTTCAACTGGTAGTTTAATTTTCTATGTCCTTTTACATTTTCACTGGGAACTGTTCGCACTCCAAATGTTTTGCTGATTGAGCAGATATGCAAGTGGAATGACATGTATTGAATAACTTACTCCAAGTGCAAAATAAATGCCGAAAACATAGTTTATTTTTTCCATTTTCCCAAAAGTTTAGGAGTCATTTTCCCAAAAATTTTGGTAGTTGATGCATGGGGAAGTATGTTTGACTTCTAAAGTAATAACATCAGATACTTATGGACAAGCTCTAGAAGATATTGTGTTCCCTCTTCCGACTAGTTCTATCTCTATCACAAACTAGTTCTATCTCTATCATAGTCTTGAGTTCCCTCTTCAGACAAGATCTAGAAGATATTGTGTTCTCTTTTTCAAAATTCAAATGAATGCTATTTACACCTCCCAACCATGGGTAATTAGTAAGCCTCGACTTTATGTAGGCATGTAGCTATGTTGAAATGTTCTTCACTGATACATCACAAATTTTCATCTTGGTGTTTCCACTTGAGGTTCATGACAGAGGATAATATACTTAAAGAGGTATTTGTGTCATGTGAATTGAGGATGTTAAGCAATAGTTATCTGGAAAAAAAAATTAGATGTTCGTCAAACCTGCTTTAGTTCCTGTCCTTATATTTTTATGTTTTGCATCATTCACCTCTATCAACATCCATTATATTTGAAGTGTAGCTAAGGTGCCATCAAACATTCCCTCACAACGCAAATAATATTTAGAGCATGGGCTATGCAGGTACAGTTTGAAGAGTATTTTTCTGGCCAAATGTTTCATGCAGTGGCAGAAGCACCAAAGGAGGCTCTTCCTCATGACTGCAGGCCTGATTTTGGCACTGCGTGGTTAACAACTCTGAAATTCAAGGTAAATAGTCTGATTTGTATGCCAATATGTTTACAGCTTGATAGGTCAATATTCAGAAATTTGAAGATCATCTTGCATAGCTACTCAAGGCATCTAATTTTTATGTCCAACTCGATTGAGCTGATATATCATTTGTTATTTAGAACAATTACATGGCAATCATAAGTCAGAACAAACAGATTTCAAAACTTTGCTGTTGCAAATCAAAGAACAGTTGATGCTTTTCCTCCTGTAAATACCTTTCAGAAGCAAAATCATGATTCTTATATGCTTGAAGTAGAATTGTCATGAGTTTTGGGGTTGTGTGAAGTGTGAACTCCATACTAAGTACCAAGAGATGCCTCTTTGATGCAAAGGTCAGTTCCAATTGAAATATGACATAATGCATCAGTTCCAAGACTCCATTTTTTACTGTTTTGCTTGGTTCATTGATTCGATCCATGTAATGTGCTCCTTTTTTTTTTTTTTTTGCTTTTGTTTTTGTTATTACCTGTATCGCTTGAACATTGCTTTCTTTGCATGCAGTTAGTTGATCTGTCACTGATTGTTTTTTTTTTTTTTTTGTCTATGTTCATTTTAAGACGATTATTTTAACAACATTTGAACAAAGTTATCCATTTTTTGCATTACTTTTACAAAGTGTGAATATTTGTTCTATTTTTGAAGGGTAGGCTAAAGTAATAGCTAAGTTCTACAGTTAGTTTTTGCTCTATGAAAAGTTTAACCAACAATTGTTTGGTGCAGTGACAAGTGAGCTAGATTTAAATGTCTTTATGTCAAAAGCTCTCAAGAATTCACATTCGTACTGTTGGGAGGGCGTTTTAAGTATGGATTAGGTCTATATACATATACGGACTATACTTTTTGCTTATTATAGTGTAATTAGTATTTGTTGGGTGAGTTCTCGAACTGAACGATGTATATGCGTGTTTCTCTATTTCCTTGTCTCTTTACAGTTTCTCATATGTCGATGTGTTTCAAACATTGTTCTATTAGGTAAATGAAACATACGGGTGCCAATATCTGCCCGGTAATCAGAAAGTCGATATTTATTCCGATGGTCTTTTTGGTTGCAAGGCAAAACAATCTTCCACATCAAACCCTATCATGCCATACATTAACTTGTGAGTTTCTCAGGCTCTTGTTCTCTCTTCTCTTGCAGTCTTGCTTTTGTCAGTTCTTCATGTTTCTTGTTTGCCCAATTTGGGCAACTGTAGCGCAATATTGAAATGCTCCCTTGGCATGGAAATTCAACTAAAATCAGGTGTTGACTACAATTGTGTATTTCTCATGAGACTTGTATTACTAGTAATCTCGGTCGGTACTACTAAGCCTTGTGGTTTTAACAGGTTAATGGGACTCTTCATCGAGACCGATGGACCAGTGTCCAATATTGTGTATGTAGCGAGAGGATTCATCTGTGGCATTCTTGTTTCGATGCTCACTGTTGCTACATCAAAATGCTTTCGCATCCTTGCCAGTACTATGGCCAGTGCTATGGCAAGAAGGCAGACATGTATCGTGCGGCTTCAGCGAGTTTGTATCCTCGTTGCTTATTTCAGTGCCATGGCTTGGCTAATTTTGCAGTATGTCAAGATGATCGGATTGAACCAGCTGTTGTTCGATTCCAAAACTTATAAGAGGACCTCATGAAAATATATCCATCTCGCTGAGAGTTTTAACCAATACTTGCTACATTCATGAATGAAACTCGCAATTATCATGCAAAAAATCTTCACAATTATTGTAATTTCTCATATTTACTCGTGTCATTTTCCCAAAGAATATAGTGAAACTTGCATTGCTATTTGCCACTGCTTGACATGTTCCAGATTACATCGACTGGCAGTCAACGAGAAACAAATTCCTACACCACGACGCAGAGATCTAAAAGTTTGGAAACAAATTACCTACCCAGAGCAACAGATTCATCGAAACAGTCGATCGGCGAAGCTGATCAAAGACGGAGTAACCATGCGTGTGACTATTGGCAGAATAGGGGAGGAGAGTGCTCCGAGCATGAAACAGTTGATGCTGAGCAAAGCAACAGCATCGGACGCTGGTTTGTTCCTTATGGTCGATAGAAATTCACGAACACTGCCAAGGGATATGACGACAACGGTAAGCAGGGCTATGACGAGAGGAACACATGAATCTTCGGCGACCCATATGATCACAGAGACCAAAAGAGACAAGATTGTGCTGAACAAACTTCGTAGAAGGGCGACAGTTCTTCGTTGCCTCAGAGCCTCGTCTACAATGAATGAGATGTCTTATGAAATACTTGGCGGGCTAATGCAACAAGGAAATGCCATTCAAGGTATTATTTGTGGCTTATGCATTACCTTTTTCGCCAATTACCTGTGCATCTTTACCATGATCCTGGTCCTTTGGTCCTGACTTTTGTTCGTTGCATTTCTGCAACTGCCACAACTCGAATTTATCAGAAGAATCAAAATAATAACTCCAAGAAACATCAGTGTTGGCGATCTCCCTGAAGCATAACATACAATGACTATAAGAGAAATTGTCTTACGGGGACCAGATATAGCAACTTTAGTCACTAAGTTCTTCATCGGGTTGTTGATTATACCATTACCTCAAGTGAAGAACACTCTCAAAGGTCGAAGAACGGGGAATTTGAAATCTTTCCCCAGAGGGAAAATAACCATAATTGCGATAGAGAAGTCAATGTGAAAGGATGGTGGTGCTTTGGGAGTGTGTTATCTTCTCCCCCGGAGCAATGGACCATTCTATCTATGTAGAGATTTAGAGTGGCACCGTAAAAACTTCATCCTCACTAGCGAGCATGTTTTCAGAATATATGAGCCACCATTAACCAAGCATCAGGGAAGTTATATATTCTAATAGCTTAAGTTCGGCTCACCTCATTCTCGAGTAGGTTAATTCTTCTAAGAGCTTTCCGGTGTTCCTCTTCCATCTTGACTGTCGAATTTTTGACCCTTTGATCTTCACGAGCGATTTTTAGGCATTCTTCAAGATCTTTATTTTCCTCTAAAAGATGTTGCATTTGACTCTGCATCTCAATAACAAACCCATGTCGCTGAAAATGCACAATAGCCATTATTTATTAGGCTGGTTTTTAAGATTACATAGACATGATGACCGCTAAATATCATCACAAACATTAACTGAGAATGCACCAAACAAATCAAACAACAATAATAATAACAATCTAGCTTTATGATGCTAGATGGAATTGGCGATCTTCCTACATCATTAGACTTTATACTCTACTATATAAATATAAATCCTGTTTTTAATACATTCTTTCTTGGTCGTCTTCTTTCTCATTTAATGCTATCATAGTTTTAGATCACTTAACTAAGGGGGCGCTTGGTATATATTTGATAATGGTAATGAGTTTGATTGAGGGGGAAATGAGTTTAGCGATAACCTAGGAGGAGTTGGATTATGAAATTAGGGGTATCAAACTCAAATTTTGATTTTGATTCCCGTCTACCAAGCATCAGGAATGAGAATGAAGCAGCTTTCATTCCCATTTCAGCCTCCTAAACCCGCGTACCAAGCACCCCCTAAAGCATTTATTGATTGTCTATGTAGATACTATCTCAATGTGTCTCTCGGAGTTTTTTTAATAGATACTACATCTATCTTAACATCTTCATGTCTATTGTTCTCCTCTGTTGTTCTTGTGCTCGAGTCATAACCGAACATTCTATTTCATATAATATAGCACCAAACAAGTTAACAAATAGATAATAAGTGTCGAATGGTAAACCAAGAAACCCGATAG
This sequence comes from Kaempferia parviflora, assembly GCA_037177295.1. NCBI lineage: Eukaryota > Viridiplantae > Streptophyta > Magnoliopsida > Zingiberales > Zingiberaceae > Kaempferia > Kaempferia parviflora. The sequence goes on from JBAMIE010199201.1 coordinate 22,189, forward strand.
AAATCATCCAAATCGGTTATGATCTTTATGTTCAAGTATGTCAATCTGAAACATGAGACTCAGAACTTCACAAGCATCAACTTTTATCAAGAGAAATGAACTAATTTGCATTAAAATCAAGCAGCTGTTAGACTCAAGGAGTAAATCCACACAAAGAGAAGCCTAATCTGGTAGGTTGTACAAGATCTTCTCCTTTGGTGCTGTAAATTTTCGCAAACTTTTTGGTTTTTCCCTTAGATCACAATGTTTATGTTGTGTGTTATAATGCACTGAGAAGATTTCAATAATGGCACAAACGACTGCAACTATGATTGGAAAGAAGAGATTTGCACAGATCTATGGAGGCGGCCTGACCTTTATTTCGTTATACAAAGCCACCAGCATTCGTATCGGAAGCGTCAGGAAAGCGACTCCGATTATCAGAACCTGCCACCATAGCAACATGGCAAAAGCGACCATCCTCAATCCCAGCAGGGTCAGGATCTGGACAACTGAACGGGGCGCCTGAATCAAACATGTCGGCGTCGCCATTGCAGAAGGATGAGAGATTCACGGCCTGCGCGAGAAAAAAGCAGCATTCTTTCACTTCGCCGCATCGCGAGATGGGAAGACGAGAAAAGAAAGACGTCGAGATCGGAAAACATTTTCATTTCTCCGATTCGCAAAATGAGAACAGCGGAAAAAGGGGGGAAAACATCAAGATCGAATCAGAATACGTTTTAACACATCGGATCATTCAAAGATTCAACTTTTAGGGTTTCCGCGGAGCAAACTAAGAATCAATCAGAGAGAACTCTATGAGTGAGGGTTCAAAAGGAGTAACACCTGCGAGAGAGTGAGAGAGAAAAGAGACAGAGAAGAGGATCCTCAGCCTGCGTCTTCCACAGTGGTTGGACCAGAGGAGGGGGAGATGACGACGAGGCGGACAGGGCAGGAGACGCCACGTCGCGCGGAGAGGAAGGCCACGGGCATCGCCACGCGGCTCGTGCTTCTGGAGTGCCGCCGAAGGGAAATCAGGATAAAAAACGAGGCCTCGGAATCTCCTCCGGCAGCGCAGCGAGGCGA
>JBAMIE010199202.1:0-11232 GCA_037177295.1 Kaempferia parviflora
TTGAGAGTCTCAAGATATTGGGCATGGTCCAATTGGATATCAATCAGGTGGATATGGATACTATACTAGTAATCAACCTAGATATGATTCATATGGCAGATCATCTAATTATTTACCATCCTATACAAGTGGAATTAGACATCATGAATCTGAAGGTTATTTTGATAATGCGCAGAATGTAATTCTAGATTATTCAACATCTCTTGGGATCAATATTGGGCATCATAGTTGTGATCGTGAATCGTCAAGTGCTACTGACAGTTCTATTGGGTATCATGGTTTTGGATATTACAATCGTCGTGATGAAACATTATCACAAAGTCAATCATCTAAATTCTGAACATCTTTCATCAACTCAATCAAATGAATATCCATATGAACAATTTAATCCAAATTTATATCAATGCCCATATGATGGAGATCAATTTAATCAATACTCAAAGAGAATATAATGAAGATTTAGTTCATCCCACCACTCTTCATGGTATTAGCTTGCATAAGGAATAATTATCATTGTATTTTTTTCATTATGTTATATTATTGTAGGATAATTATGCACTAATGTATTGATTTTGTATGACATTGTGAATTCTATTTTTTATTACTAACTCTCTGATTTTTTTGTAATTTTTTTGATAAATCCGTGCAACGACCATTCCACGAAATGATATTGGAACTGGAATAGTAGTGTCCGCGGGCCGCCGCGACCGTTCCAGCGAACCATGTTCCAAAACACAATTTCATACGTAACATGCTGAGGAAATTCCAAGTCGAGTTATCATAATCTATTAACACAAACGTTGACAAGAACTAAAAAGCGAACTTCCAAATTTCTGGACAAAACATAGTCAAATCCAGAAGTTTCAGCAAAACTTGCATCCAAGAATTCTCGATGGGATGGAAAGCAAGTAGACAATCCAAGGAAAGCGACGCACAGATTAAAGTGGGAGAACTACACTAGAGTATACCCTGTGAGAGGGCCCGGTCACCGCAGGACGTGGTGCTAAGACGCGATGTCAGCCTTGCTTCCGCCACAGCGGTGTGCAACGGGAACAGCGACCCTCCGCAGCTTCCCAATTCCAGAGGGCAGAGGAAGTCCGCGTCACATACCACCAAAAGGGAAAATAAAAAACTTCAATTGATGCACATACAGAAATGTTAATCCAGCACCAACTGGAGAACTGACCTAGCGAGCGACGAAACGCGCCGGATCTGCGCCGGCGGTCAAGCAAGCAGATAGTGCAGCAGATCTCGATCTGGCACCGAGCGATCGAAGGGAAGCGACAGGAATGCAGCAGCGCAAGGATCTCAAGCAACTCGCAGTAGCCATTCGAGGAGGAATCGACCGAGAGGGAGAGAGGACTTGATTAGGGTTTATGGCAGGAGCCGAGACCGGCGTCAAGGGGGAAACGGGTCATATAGGGCCGTTACAAAAATTAAATTAATAAAATAAAAGAGTAATTAACTTTTAAATATAAAATTAAATCAAATTTATTATTATTTTTATTTTTGGATAAATAGGAAATCCAGATAGAATTGCCCAAATCTTTAAAATTCTGCCGAATCTTCTCCAAATCCCGTCCATTAATGGAAATGAACCGCTATTACTCAATATAATTTATCGGTATATTTTTAGCAAATATCTAACTCATTGGTATATTTTTGCCAAAACTAGAAAATGGCATAGTGAAAATACGACAATACCCCTAGAGCTTGCAAATAATCGCCGTCTCTTTCCCTGCTCTCGTCATCGGAGTCGAAGTCTAATGATTTTTCTTTGCTCGCCTCCCTTTCGTCTCTCCTCCTGAGAGCCTCCGCCGATTCGTACTTTTCCGCCTCCTCGATCCGGTGGCTTCCCGCCCCGCATCGAAAGATCGCATCTTTGCGCGGAAGGTCCAGGGCTCCGGTTCCTTCTTCTCGCCCTAGTTCGTTTCCCTGCTTATTTCCCCCCTTTGTTTGATGGTTGTGCGATCCGTCGGTTCGGGCTCAATCTGATAGTTTTGGTCGAGGAGGACCCTCTTGTGCTCTCTGTTACTTGATTGATTTTGCTGGGAGTTGAAGAGATAGAGTGCGCGGTGTATGTATGTGAGTGCGGAGCTGCTGCCTAGGGTTTCTTGTTGCTAGTTGTTCGGGTCATGGGAAGCACCGGGGAGCCGGTGAGAAAGCGACGGCATTTCAGTCCCATTTCTCCCACTAGCGCTGGTGCCACCAAGAAGCAGCCTTTTTCACCTCGTTCTGAGGACAAGAAGGTGCCATCACTGCGCTTCATAGTTCTTTGTCATTTTTTATAGATTTCAACTATGTGTAGATTAGTTCATTTATTGAATAATATGTAGCTTGTTTTCACGGGGGAAAATGGCTTAATCGATATTATTTTCTTCTCTTTTATTTTTCATCAGATTGCGGGCTGTAGTAAGCCAATTGTGTCAACTTTTTGTTCTTGATTAAGATTCTGTGTCATATTTGATAGTCATTTTTATCAGTGATCAGCTGCCAACTCAATCTACTGTTCTTGAAAATTTCAGTTAGAACTAATAAAGAGGGATCAAATATATGCCACTATAAACAGACTAGGAAGTTGAAGTCATTTAAACCCCTTCTCATTTCTGGAGTGAAATGACTCTGATAAGCATTTCTTTGGCCTTGAAATACAGAAGATCACTATATGTTCCTTGAGGAATTTTTTAAGGACTCATTTATAACTTTGGTATAGTTTGAAACCACATGATCTTGATTAAACTAGTTATTAGCCCAATGTTTATATTTTATTTTAATAGTGGTAGTAGACTGATGTGTTGTTTTGTTGATCTCTCTCTGTGTTTTAATTTCATATTAAAAGATAAGGTAAGTTTCTTATTTTCTTGTAAGGCTCTTAAACATTACAGGGTGGTAAGAACTGCATGGGATTTGGATTTGTCTCTTAAAATTATTCACAATGATTTATTTTATGTAGCTTGATGTTGCTGTGTTGAGATACAAGAATCAGAAGCTCTCTGAACAATTAGAAGCTCAGAAATTTGAGTATCTTACTCTTGAGGATAAATTTCATCAGATCAAAGAGAAACAAAAGACACATGAAGACATGTTACTTTTGGTCAATAATAACTGGGAGAGGGTCAGTAGGCTTTCTTTTAGATGATTGGTTACAAAAGTTCCAGAATAGCAATGCTGGTTTGAATCATTTGATAATAATTTGGTTGTCTTTTTACCAGCTTCTCAGTGACCTGGACTCACTTTCTACCTCAGCAAGTGGATCTACAAGTGCTATTCACTTGAAATGCTCTCATTTGTCTAACGGTGAGATTTTGTTACGATGTATATTATGTTAACTTAGGCAATGTATAGGTTTGACGAGAGCAATTTTGTTCACTGCATATGCCTTAAGCTTCCTGATTCATGAGAAGTCATTGTGTTAGCAGTATGTTGGGGAAGAACTAATGCTTTGATTAATCAACAGGAATAATTGAATAGGAAGTTGTTTCTAGCATAGAAAAAATTATCTTGTGCATTCATTTTGGATGTCCAAGTTAGAAGAATTCTTGGAGTCATTGTTCATATCTTTTTTTTTTTCTTGCACCTTGTTTTTCACTTCTAATTTCTTCAAACTCAACACTCAACGAACTGATCTTTTTGTGTTGGTGTATACTGTGTTGTTAAGAGCAGATGTAATCTGTTTCTTTCACTTAAACTATATGTGTTATTTTTTTACACAAAGCTATGAAATACAATAGTAGGGTTTTCCTGTGCATTTTGTGCCACAACATGTGCAGGTATTTTCATATTGAATTAGCCAACCGGGTTAAAGCTTTGGGTTGTTGGGTCAGGTTTGGTCAGATGGGCACCCATTTAACACATACATGACTCAGTTAAGCTATTTCTTTCCTAATAAATATGACCTTATCTTAATTCTTTGAACATCTATCTTCAAAGAAATAGAATCTCAGATACTTCTATATTGTTCATCAAAATGTGATGTGAATCTGTATAATTTATTTGCTGGTTCAATCTTTGTGAACTTGTTATTTACATAGCAAAAAATTGCTTTGTTGTTTAATGGAAGATAGGCAAACGAGAAGGGCAAGCATGAAAAATTAAAATTAAGAAAATCTCACTAAGGAATGTAAAATAACACCTTTATGAGCAGAAAATCTCACTAACAAGTTTGGAATGTAAAAGAAAAACACTATTATCAGCAGGTATACAAAAACGTATGTTTTGAGTTTTTAACCAATGTGTATGAAACAATGTAGAGATCTTATATGCCTTCTTACTAAATGTGGCAGTCTTGATTTGTCATTCTCATCAAGCCATATTTGTCCCAACTATGTGAGTTGGGCTACATGAATTGGTTGGTGACTAGGCATCTTTGCTGTGGTAGTTGGCCTGTGGAACTCCCTCTTTGATTATTCTATGTTTAGTTGACATCTGTTCAAAAGAAACTCTACCGAAGTATCTTGTTTAGTTTATTGATTTTTTTCTGCTGCTTTTTTTTTGTGTGAGTTAGGCAAAATGTAATCATTCAATTAGGGTGGAATATGTTTTTATTTGGGGGTTCTTGTCCACAATTTAGGCAGTTTTCTGAATGAAAAGTTGTGATTGTGCTACAAATCTAGGTAGAAACTTTCCTTTTGGTTTCAGTGGGGAAATTTTTTCAAATGCCAGCTTTTCCTCTATTTATTAATCAAGTTTGAAGTTTGTAAAAAACTTTTCCATACTATATTATTCTCAGTTGGATCATCCTTCTCCATAGAAGAGGATTTCTTGAGGAGACTCCTGGAAACAGGTGCAACCGAATGTTCGGAGGATGCATCTCCTACATCTAACCAAGATGATACACAAACAGAAGCTTCGACGACCAAAAGCATCTTGAAGAATCTCATAAGCTTGCTCAATGATGTGTGGCATGTGAATGAGGCATTTTCTACTGCTTGCCTTGCAACTCTACCTGAAGATGGTATCAACCTCTTCCATTCAGTGTTTTGCTGATTTTGTAGTTCTGATTGAGCTTCAGAGCTGTGCTTGATGTATTTCTCTTTCAATACTTTTTTTGGTTTGTCTCAGAACCCAGCAGGAAATTGCTGAAGGTTATTCAAGACCTTGAGGTAGAGGTCAGGAACTTTCTAGTGGCTGTAGGTGATCTTCATTTAAAACATAGATTGGTGACAGATGATCTCCTAAACCACCAAGATATAGATTTGAAAAATAAGGCTGAATGCAAACGACTAGCAGGTACCCTTCTAGAAACTGTTGAAGTTCCTTCCAATTTTTTTTTTTTTTTTTTTTTTTTTTTTGCATCTTAGAATTTGAATTTAAGGACAAGGATTTCTCATGTTGAATTTGCCTGTGATACCTCTATGAACTTACGAGCAGTCCTATCTGACTTTTGTCTCTATGGACGATGTCACAAATGTATGCATCTGTACCTCATGCCCTTACTCTTTTGGTGTTGACATGCTCCTTATTGAAACCTTTATGAAGAGGAGTTGGCCAGTACAGTTGCGGAGTTGGAAGAAAGCAATTGTAGAATATCAAAGCTGAAATTGCATAAAGGCACAACCCAAAGTTCATATTTCCTTTTCCCTAATTTTGGAAACAAACAAGTTGCTGGAGATAAAGTGAAGGATGCTGAAAAGGATATGCAACATATGGAATCTTCCCTCAAAGAATTGATGGTGGATATCCACCTTTGCTTTTCTTATCTGCATATTGCTCAACAGGCCTTTTATTGATTGTTTCATTTGTGCTGGAATTTTTATCAGGGTCTGGTTTCAAGCCGGTTAGAGGGCATAAAGAGACTGCATGAAGACAGAATTGAGATTCTAAAGAAACTAGCTGATATGCGGGTTGGTTTTCTCTGTATTTGATTATATTTTTTTTGCAAATTATAAGACTATCATGCATTTCTGAAATAATAAATTTCAGAATGCTTTGATGGATTTCAAGAAGATATCTTCATCCAAGGCTTTTGTGTGTCTGAGTGACCGCCTGAATGCATCAAAGGAAGAAATGGATCAGTGCCGGGTTTCACTTGAGAAATTGCAGGTGATAACTGGTCGGTAGTTTGTATGGTTAGTTCTGGTATTCCATTTCACATTTTTAGTCTTTTGAGATTTGTTGCAACATATTTATTACAGGTTGAAAAAGACAGCTTCATTTGGTGGGAAAAGGAGGTGAATTTGAAACACGAGATTGCTGACGTTGGAAGGACAATCTCTTTCCTTTCTGAATCCAGAATTGCTGAACTAGAGCAGATTCTGCGGAAATTGACTGATGAAAGGGTTATGTTTGAGACCAAACTTGAAGCAGCCAAGAGAGAATCAAGTATTTGGTCCAGTTACTCAATTGTACTTCATTTTAGGTATGAAAGAACATTATATGGTTTATTATTCCCAGGTAGGAAGGAGATAATTCAAGAATTCAAGGCACTTGTTGCTTCACTGCCTAAAAGCATGGAAATCTTGCAAAGTGAAATTGATCAAAAAAAGGAAGCTACTGTAGATCTTCATTCTCTGAGAGCAGAAGTGCAATCTCTTTCTAGTTTGTTGCATAGGAAGGTAACAACTTATCAATGTCAATACCTTCATAACTTCATTTTTTTTATTCATCAAATTATCAAGAAGGATATGCTATTCATTGCAGGAGAACGAGATTAAAACTTTATTCAGTACATCTTGTCATCAACTTTCTGAAATAAAGCAGCTGCATACAACTGTAAGATTAGTATTGGTTTGAATTTAATTTTGTTACTTTTATGAGCTCTCGATAGAATTAATGAACTGGATCTGTGTCTCTGCCTAATCTCTTTTTAATTTTGATACTAACTGGAAACTGTGAGAGGGATTTGTTCAAGTTGAGATATCTATACTTAATATTGGTAATTAGTAAAATGAGGATCACCTAACAAAAGAAGAAATTAACTGTAATTTTTGTTAAGAAAAGAATGATGTTTACTAATTCACCTGTTTGTTTTCCCCTCCTAAAATACATCATAAAAAAACTGGGATAAGTTTGAGTACCAGGGTCTATGAGAAAATTTGACTTGAAAGCAAAACTTTCAATCAATCTCCTTGAAACAAAAAAAACAAAAAAAAAAAAAAAAACACATTTTTTTTATTTCACACGGTTAGAACTTTCTTAATTGTAGTTACTAAATTGCAATAGTGAACACAGAATTAAACCAAAATATGTACGGAAAGATGATGAATCAAAAAAGGTATGAAGGGTTAATAAAGTCACATTCAATCAAAGTGCATGTATACATTTTTGGACAATTACGTATGCTATGTTCCTTATAATTTTTTGAATGTATATGTGTGTCCATTCAAATGCAATCTATGAGTTAGTTCTAATGCTTTTCTTGAATAACCTATTTCTTCATGATATGTTGTCTTATTATTCCTGATCCATCAAATTATGCAAGGATTTAGAGATTTGGTCTTTTTCTTTGTAATTGTATTTATTTGCTAAATTTGCATGGTTAATTATTGCTTGTTTATGCCTGATACAGGTTCAAGATTTGAGAGATAATAATCACGAGTTGAAACTTTTCATAGAGATGTATAGACGTGAATCCACCGATTCCAGGTTTTTCTTCCTTTACACTTGTGATGTCCTGCAATCTAAATCTATTTCGTAGTTTGATTGTCTCAATATCCTGCTTCTTTCTCACATGTGGTCTAATGATATATTTTGGTGAGAATACATGCTAATGTAACTCCAAAAAAAGTATCTTCAATAGATAAAATGAGTGAAAATTGTTTGAGATGGCATGATCATGTTCAAAGTGCACCAATGGGTCTTATTGTTAGAAGAGTTGAATCTTTTGTATGGAAGGTGTAAGAGTCCCATTAGCGACTTGTACCGTTTTATTCTCTGAAGTGTATGCCATTTGTGTTTGGTAATGCACGTGTTTGTCAGCTGAGATATTCTCCCTTTATTTTGTGATATCTTCGTACAATATTGGTATTATTGGATTGGATGGAACAAATTATTGTTTCCTCTCATCATTAACTTCTATAAAGTAGCAACAGTAAGTTTATCGTGCCATCTTTCTCTAATGTAGAGATCTCATAGTATCCAAAGACAATGAATACAAGGCATGGGCTCACGTTCATACCCTCAAATCATCTCTTGATGAACACAACTTGGAGTCACGGGTTAAGGCAGCCATTGAAGCTGAAGCAACATCTCAAAAGAGGCTAACCTCTGCAGAAGCTGAGATCGATGAATTGAGGCAGAAGTTGGAGACATGCGAAAGGTAACTCGTTTTGTGTTACATGCATAATATCTAGTCAATTAAATAGACGCAGATCTTTCCATATCTAATACAGAAATTGTAGGAAAGAAATAAGTACCAGTTTTTTTTACATTCTTTCCATAAATATTATGATACTCATATTATACTAAATATATAATTCTTATCTTTCACTTATACATTTTTTATTGGTTGTAAATATTGGTACCTGAATTGGTATTTTGGATGTTGCAAAGATTTATGCACCAGATCGGTAGGATTGTAATCGGCAAGGGGAAAACAAAAATTAAAAAGAGCAAAAAAAAATTATTTTTTGATGAATGCATGCAAAGTAGCTGTTGCTGCTTCAAATAAATTTTTTTTTTGATGAATATTTGACAATTTTTTATGCAGAGATTTGTCTAAATTGTCAGAGATTCTGACATCAAAACACGAGGAAGGAAGAACATATTTATCTGAAATTGAGGTTATTCTTTCCTTTAAAAAGATTGAACAGTAGGTCCATGCGAGAAAATGCTTACCAACTTTGGCCTGTTTGCTGCAGTGTATTGGGCAATCATATGTAGATATGCAAACTCAAAATCAACATCTGTTGCAGCAAATTATAGAGAGAGATGACTACAACATCAAAGTAATTAACATTGTTCTGTTTTATTTTTCTTTCATGGTTAGAAATTATGTTTGTCGATTTTTATTTCTTAAAGTGCATAGGCCTCTTGTTTTCGGTGGATGATTTCTACGTTTCTGTTGAATTTTGGCACACAAGGTGGGGAGATCTTGGATTTGGTATTTACCAGTAATGTAGGTCGATATTATAATACACTTGATGCCTCTAATTAACATCTCTAAGATTGGTTTTGAAATAAAGGGAGAAAACCTGTAGGTCGACGGCTGACAATGACATCGATCTGCAATGTGCTGGATCGTAGATTTCATTTTACGATATATCAGCATTTCCAATTTTTTACTACTGATCCAAGTCTGCAAACTATTCTTCGGTCCACTTAATTTTACAATTTTTGTCTAGCTTGTGACGGAGGGCACGAAAGAGAAGCAAGCGCAGGGAGTTCTTCGCTTGGAAATACAAACTACGAACAGGAAGCTACGAGAAGCAAAACTGTTGATGGATTCATACGACCTGAAAGTTTCTAAAATGGATGAACAGTTGACGATATGGTCGGAGCAAGTTGAAAAACTTGCCGAGGATGCTGGACAAAGTAGAGTCGCTTATGAGCACACGAAGAAAAAGCTATTGGAGGTACAGATGGAGGCCCAAAAATCGAGACAATTACTTGATGCCGCCGAAAACACGGTCGAGGGAAGCAGACTGGAGGTAGCAAATTTGCTGATAGAAATAGAGAAAGAGAGGTAATGAACTACATGTAAACAATTTTAGATGCAGTCGATAGCCTATTTAATCTCGCTGGATGTTCAGGTTCAACAAGAAGAGGATCGAGGAAAGTTTAGACGACACGACAAGGAAAGCTGTCTATCTCAGAACACAAACCAAGGGTTCTATCTTGGAGAAACTTCGGCAAGAAGTAAAAGAATATCGTGGAATCCTCAAGTGCAGTATCTGCCTCGATCGACAAAAGGAGGTAAACCAATTTCAAGAATCAGAATTGAGGGCATTTCCTTCCGGTTAACTGGTTATTAAGCTTTCGTCACGCTCACAGGTTGTGATAGCGAAATGCTACCATTTGTTCTGCCATCAGTGCGTTCGACGAACAATTAGCAACCGTCAGCGCAAGTGTCCAACTTGCGGTTCAAGTTTTGGTGCCAACGATGTCAAGCCGATCTACATATAATCCTCGTATTGCATTCTGTTTTGGAGGTGGAAAGAAAATCCATTGGAAACGTTCCTCCCGAGTCAAAGATCGTGCCATCGCAGTGTAGTTCCTGTAGTATATTCTGGTATCGAAGGTGTTGAAGGCAATTTAGGCTGTCTCATCGACCGTGTGTGATCGACTGATCGAGTGGTTTTCTTTCTGAATCTCTGTAAAGTTCGATTGTTTCATAATTCAATGAAATGATTCTGTGCCAAACTAATACAAGTCAATTTGTAGTAATTATTAATAATAATTAGAGCCCATGGATACTAACATTCAGTACAATTAGTGTGTTTTAGAGAGTGCAACTTTGCATAATGAAATTTCTTGTTGTTTCATTTTCAAGGTACAACACTGAATCTTAAGTTTTAAGGCTACTCTATTGTAAAAGAATATTTCAAATCATGTAAATTGTTAAAGGGATGTCCTTTTTTTCAAAATAAAAATTAAAAGGTGATGATGTTTTGTATTCATATTATCTTTTATTTTAGTATTATTGTGGTAGTTATTTACTAGGTGCAAAATTTATTATTTTATTTTAATTAAAATTATTATATATAAATTATTATTATTATATTAAAATATTCTTGGTATGATGTAATGGTAAAAAGTAAGATGTACTCTCATACAATAAGGGTTAAAATCTTTGTGGTGTTTGAACTACTCATAATGTTGGATCATCTGGTAGGACTCATCTGTACTTCTCGGATATATCCTAATAGTCGATGAGAAATTTTTATCAGACTAAGTTGATACTTTAAAGATTGATTGATTTGAAGAGTTAAATATCTAAATTATCAAAAAAAAAAAAAACTTTATCAACTTTGTTAAAATTATTTAAATTTTATTAAAATAGTTTTAAATTAATTAAAAAAATTTAGCCTAGATTAAAAAAATAAACTATTTATCTAATGGGTGTTCTTTTAGTATTGTTAGATTAGTTTATTTGGTATTTGCCATAACCTAGAGTAGCTAGACGTGTGAAAATTTTACTATTTCATTTAAATTAAAATTATTATATATATAAAGTGTTATTATATTAAAATACTTTTTATCATATTTGGGGATACCGTGTTGATCCGGGTGATAAGAGAGGCGAAGGATATTGGACATGATCTGTTTGCAAGCTCGGATAAGTATTAGCCGATG
>JBAMIE010199221.1:0-11231 GCA_037177295.1 Kaempferia parviflora
GAAACATTTTTTTCGTTTGGTCATCTCAAGTCTCAAGTATATAATGGGATACCAAAATGGTTATATATATAATGGTTATATATATTTTTGTTATTAGTACATTTTTTTCGCAGGGAGAAATTTTAGCCTGCACACACTTATATGCACGATTGTGGGCAACGACCGATGTTGCATCTTGATGCAGCATTAACTCAAATTTTTTAAAGAACAGCTCCGCAGCAAAGCTGTTCTTCCAAAAACAGCTCCCCGAGGGAGCTGTTTTTCAGAAAACAGCTTCACGAGAGAGCTATTTTTCTCCCCGCGGAAAGAACAGCTCCACGAGGTAGTTGTTCTTCCGCGGCAGAGCTGTTCTTTGAAGAACAACTCCACGAGGGAGCTGTTTTTCTCCCAGCGGAGCTGTTCTTTAAAAAATAGCTTCACGAGTGAGAAGAACAGGGAGCTGTTCTACAAATAACAGCTCTGTGCAACTGTTCTACAAAGAACAGCTCCGCGCAACTTTTCTACAAAGAACAACGCCGCACTGCATGTAGGAGAGAACTGCATGCAGGAAATACAGGAGAGAATTTAAAAAATTTGAGTTAATGCTGCGTCAGGATGCAATCTGTCGTCCACGATCGTGCATATAAGTGTGTGCAGGTTAAAATATATATATATATATATAATTTTCAATTTTTCTTTCCTTTCCTCCATGGAAATGGTTGGAAGGGAACTCTGCTTATCCTCCCTCCAAGAAAATACAAATTAGATAACATTTTCTGATCACTATGAAATTTTCCCTACTCTCTTTCTTACTTTTGCTGTTTTCTTTGAAACTGTGTTGATATTTCAAGGTTGCAAGGTCCTGAACTTATAGTCGACCAAGCTACTATTTGTTTTGTGGGACAGTCTTATAATTTCCAGATTCCCAAAATTTAGGAGCCTAATATGCTGCCTATGAATTTTCTCTGTGCATTTTTCCTTCTTAATTAAATACACATATAAGGTAATTTAATTATCATCATTTCTAAGATTTATTAGTACAACAAATATTAGTTAATCATCATTGCTATATTTTATTAATAACAACAATAAATGAAACCTTGGAGGGAATTCTGGAAAGCTGTTAACATTGGGGGGCATTTCGAAAATTACCCTATTTTTATGTACTTTAAACCTTTTGCATTTATCCCATGTATCTTTGACAGGATAGAAATGAGTAATAAGACAAGAAAGGAAAGGTTAAAGTGTAGTGGAGCTTTCGGAATCTTGTGTAATGGTGTTTCTTTTTTTCTCATATACTAAAATAAAATTTGTGAGAATATAGTGCACTAGCAGCCATATTTTATGTATGCCATTATTGGGTGATTATTTTTTAACATCACATAAAAAGTTAGGATGATAGAGATGATTATGCTAAATTGGATATATTTTTACCCAAAATAATAGAAAATATTACTAATGAGTAATTAGGTGTAATTAAATTTATTTGTAATAGATGACAAATTGAGTGAATATAAGTCAAAGATGATATATGTTTAAGAATTATGAATAATATACTTCAATGAGAAAAGATGCAACGGTTAGAGTTGAAGATGAGAGGGTTTGGGAGGCCTATGAAAATTTTATCTAATATAACTAATAGTAAGATCTGACTAGCTTTGTAACTTTATGTATCCTTAATGGTAAAGAATGATCCAAGTAGCCAACCCCAATTAGTTGGTATTTGTGGCTTGTTTTTTGTATGGCAAATGATTTTACATTTGATCTTCTTTGAGCATTTGGCATTTTTTCTCATCCACTGTAATATTATTATGTGGGCAAGCTACATAATTGATCTTCCCTCAACCTGAATTACACTTAGATCAACCTAGTGACTAGGCAACTAATTCTATCACTCCCATGTGCAGGTACTCCTTTCTGGAGAAGAGTCTTGAAGCAGTTTGATGATTTACTTGTTAAAATATTAATTGCAGCAGCCATTGTTTCGTTTGTTTTAGCTTTGATCAATGGAGAGACCGGGTTTACAGCTTTTCTAGAACCTTCTGTAAGAATTCTTTTGATACCATTCTTTTTCTTATGACTCATGTTGCTGATTCAACTGTATGTTGGCTTAGATGCAACCATTTATTGATTAAACATTATATGAGATACCCTTAAGGTTGGCATGCATTATAGTCCTAGCAAATCATTAAAAAACTCGATTGGAAGTATTGGCTTGAAAAGAAGGTGCATATTTGATGTTTCACCAAATCAAGAAAATATTTATGTGGCTGGACCATGCAGGAGTAGAACACCTTTCTACCATCCTTCAGCAGCATTTGGAGAGTGTAACTGAAGACAAGGTGCAGTTATGTGCTCTGTGCAGTGCATAGTATACAGTTCCAAGTGTTAGCAACACACTTCTAAAGTTAATATAGTCTATTCTAATACAATCAAAATTGATATTGTGCAAAATCACTGATTTTGACTGACTGAGTTTAGTTTGAATCTGGCTAAATCAATCGTAGTCAACGATATCAAATCCCCATTTTGACTTAATTATTCAATTGATAACAATGACAGAAAAACTAAGGGCTAAATTATTCTGCACTTCTTCTGCTTCTCTGGTCTGATCTAGCTTTTTATTGTGGATTTTCTTTTATATGGCAGTTCCTATATAATATTCAGTTCTGATTTCAAATTTGCACCATAGGCTTGCTGACATTTATTAAACTCCTAACATTAACTCCTTTTTTTTTTTTGTAATCTTTGGAGGATTACTCTATTCAGTTCTATAATTTTCATTGTCAATCATATCATCATTGGATTTCCTGTCAACTAGGAATAATACACTTGGAATTTGAGGGTTCATAAATGGAATGGGGGTCCTATAAAGGTTATCTGTTACCCTACAGAGTCAACAGCTTGTTTATTGCTTGACATTTGCATTTCTAGCTACTTTAATTTCATTGGTGGCATTATTGACTTTATTTCTGCTGTTGAAATAGCTATATTTAGGTGAATCGAGTATTTACTGTTTTTTTCCCAGTAATCCTCTGTCGTTTAATGTGTCTGTAGTTGATCACAGGTCATACTTATGATCTTGGCTGCAAATGCTGCAGTAGGTGTGATAACTGAAACAAATGCTGAAAAGGCACTCGAGGTAATTTGTGCATTTTCATTTGACTTTATTATTGTGCCATAGTTATAATCTGTCTTTTTGGCTTATGCTTATTGTGATAGTAGATGTTATTTACTCCACATACACCTTTTGCAAAAGCTTGTAGCTTGATTAGTTGAAACTCACTGCATGTTTGGTTTGTAGGAATATCTATTCCGCTCTCGATGAATTTTGTGGACCAGCTGTTTTTGCATTTGGTTGCTAAAAGATACTGCAATAGCAATTTTCATTCTCAAATTTTATAACCTGTTTGTTGTACCAAGCCCGAAACTACTTATTCGAATATGTTCAAATTATTATTCGATCAACCAAGCATTATTAAGTTGGAGGCAGAAATGTGAGAAAATCAAACTGTCTTCTTCTCCTTGTGCTCCCAAGTAGCCTCCCTAGGCGGGGAAACACAAGTAGCATACTATTACAGATTTACTATGGAAGGACTTTATTAAGTTTGAGAGTCTCTATTTCCTAAGTTTCGCATTGATTTCTCATTTTTCACTATCCAGTATCAGTAAGCTTCTTAGT
The DNA here is from genome assembly GCA_037177295.1 of Kaempferia parviflora. Lineage (NCBI taxonomy): Eukaryota > Viridiplantae > Streptophyta > Magnoliopsida > Zingiberales > Zingiberaceae > Kaempferia > Kaempferia parviflora. The sequence goes on from JBAMIE010199221.1 coordinate 3,662, forward strand.
TTGAGCTTGAGGCTGTTTTCCTCCAAATTTGTTCATTTTGCACTATCCTTCTCTTTTTTGACAGAAAACCTGAAATTTATTGGAATATGAAGAGGAATTTAAGCTAGGACTTTTTCCCCTCGAATTTCTCAAATTGGCTTTGCAGCCTTGTCTTTCAGTTATTAATTCACACACAAATACCATGCTCAAGAGGAGAACCTCTGGAAGGTCTCATTGTCGATTGTTTTTTACAAACCTTATGTAATTGAGTTGGTTCACTTAAAGAAGGAAAAACATGGTTCTTAGCTTTTATGAGCACGTATAAATTTCTTTTTTATTTCATGGCAGTAAATTCTACCTACTTTAAGCTTGTAAATTGTGTTTTTTTAATAACCACCTTATCTCAAATAAGATTAAATTTTATACATTTTCTACAACTTGAATCTTCGTGAACTTGTATCTGTGATCTTTTCACCCTATTACTGCATATCTTGCAGGAGTTGCGTGCATATCAAGCTGATGTTGCAACTGTCCTTCGAAATGGTAAACTCCATATCTTCTAAACTATTTCCTACCAATTATTACTCATTGGTGCTGCACATTCATGGTAACATCTCATGTCACCTAGGCTTGGCCTTTTGAATTCATTTCAATATTCGCATATCTGCTACATGTTAGTTTAACTGATTGTACTGCAGTCTTATAGAAAGTTTATCTTAGTCTAAATTACCAATGACAATTTATTATTCTATAATCAATATGCTTATATTTTTTTCTGGGATTGTAGTTGATGCATAATGGTTTCTTTAGACAACTAGAATACAAGAATTAATGATATTAATGACTGTGTAGAAACGTTAGTGTAAGATGAAAAGCCTTTCCATGTGGGAGATAATAAAATGAGAGGCTGGAGAGAAATGAATCAACATCTTGCACACAATTATGAGCACTAAAAAGTGGAGAATTGGAGAGAAAGCTATGGATATCTTGGGATTTGGTGTTTAGTCCAAAGGATGGAATCATGGTTTCAAGTGCCAATTGGAGTTAGCAGGCATGCTTAAATATATAGTTCTGGTCACTGACCAATACTAATATTGTGTCCGCATGAAAATGTTATTGTGTGGCTGTGTCAACATGGTTCAGTGGTATCATCCGAGACAAACCTTATACCGTTTGAAAAAGAAAGATTCTTTTTTCCATGATATTGAATCAAGCATTATTTTTTTCTCTTTTTTGTCACTTGGCCTTATTTTATTAGTATGAAAGAAAGGTATGGTGAATTATGTTTGGTTCTTTGTATAGGTTGCTTTTCAATATTACCGGCCACAGAACTTGTTCCTGGAGATATTGTTGAAGTAGGAGGTATGCTGATCCAATATCTATTTTATGATCTTGGTTCATAATTTGCACGATCAGAGTTATTATTATTTTTCTCTTGTAGTGGGATGCAAGGTCCCTGCTGATCTGAGAATGGTGGAGATGCTCAGCAGTCAATTACGTGTTGATCAGGCAATTCTCACCGGTACCTAATTTCTTCTTGTCCGAATTTGCAGACTAATTATTTTGATGATTTTCCTTGTGTTTGGTTAGAACAATTTTAAGACCTCTGGGATTATATAGGTAAACTGTTACACGATGTTCTTTACAAGTTTGTGCTAATCACATCTTGTTACGTATAACGGAGAAATGCCTGTTGTTATTGCTAATAATGACAAACTTGTAGGTTATGATTATGCTCAACTTTTTTCTTTACATGTTGAATAGATGTAATCTTCAGTTCATGATCATGGTTGTCTGTAGGGCCTCTTTAGTTAAGTTTGATCGAGTACATCTAACTGATTTGGTTAATGTATATGTTTGGTGTTATAATCCAATTTTTTATATTTTTCTTTATTCTAGATTTGTGTGTATCACTTTGATTCCTTTATGCAATGGTTTAAATATTGAGCCAGAGATTTGGTCTTCAATGATATGGTTTCATATCATGCCGAAGTGCCAACCCATGTGAATTAGAGGTATAAGAAAAAAAGAGATGCCGAGTAAGAAAAATTAGAGAAGACATCTATATACCTGTCTTAATCCCTGGCTAGAATTGTACAGATTGACATTGTGTGGTGCTAGTCAACTGAATTAGTTTTGATAACACATGATACTCTTTGTCATAATCAACACAGGCACCTCAGTCAATTAGTTTCACTCCTTGAGACGTTTTGATTGTGCAACCCAACCCGAACAGTATGAACCACGCTATGTGCAGATAGGAATATTTGTTTATATACGTGTTCTTCCACTGATTGTTCTTTTAAAACTAGATATATATTCTTTTGTGAATGAACGGTGCTTCTTCCTGTGCTCTCTGAAAATTTTTATCAACTTCCCTGTGATTGGGAAGGTATTTTGGGAAATTATGGGATATCCTGATAATTAATTTTACCAATGAAATTGTTATGAAGAATAACAACTGATGTGAGCTTGACATTCGAAAGGCTGCTTGCTAGAGAAAGCTAGTCACAAGACTGGTTGGATCAGATTGGGTAGATAAGGATCAATTAAGGAAACAATCAAAAAATAAAAAATTGGCAAAAAGGGGAGGAGGGTTTCAACTTTCATAATCTATGGATCTGGGTGGTCAGAGAACCTAATTAAGATGCTTGCATTTTTCTAATACATGGTATAGTGGTGTAAAAAATGATGATTTACATCCAGAAGAGCAATAATTGAAGATGTCATGTGAAAAAGTTGGTGGATAATAATCACAATGGCTTAGTTTAAATGAATAATCACTGACTGTTATTACTATGGATAATTTAGCGCAACTTTAGGGAATTTAATAATGGAAGGCGTAGGACATTCAACGTCGGTCCACTATCTTCTTTTTCTTTGCTAGCGTAAGGATGACTATTCAGGTCAGGTCATGTCATGTTACCACTATATAAGATAATATAAATTTCATTGTATGTTTCAAAAATAATTTAACAAGGTCTATGATTATTAAACATACTTAAAAGTTATGCAACTTTAAAAGGTTATTAAAATTAATTCAGCTTGGTAAATGGATTGTCATTGATTTATATATTTAGACTGTGTTGTATCGCTTTTCTTCGTATCTTTATTACTTATATTTCTAGTCAACTCTGATCATGTCTTGTTTTCTAGTGGTATTTAATATTGTGAGTCCTATTCTTTGCTTTAGGGTGTTGCATGAAGTTCATATTCAATTTCAAGCCATGGCACCATTTATATAGTACTTGCAGTGTCTTAGTTGCTGCCTTGCTTCTAAATGTGGTTGTAAATTTCTTTGCACGCTAGATTAATTTGTATTATTGTAAACCATTTGCAAAATGTACAAAATGGTGTTTGTAAGCATGTGCATTTCTGGAATTGGACTTGTAACCTTCAGTGTTTTTCATTTCTTTAATATATAGGTGAGAGCTGCTCAGTGGCGAAAGACCTTGAACCCACTGTGGCAACTAATGCTGTATATCAAGACAAGACAAACATCCTTTTTTCAGTATGATTATTTTCTATATCCTCATTCTCTTTGTTTTTGTTTCTATTTAACAGCTTTTACATTCCCCGAAGTTGATATATTTGTTTTTCCCTTTAGTATCTTGCAATGTTTGAACATTCTGTGCTGCTTTGCTTAATTTGACATATTTTATTTATAAGAAAATTGTCTGTAGAATAAACTTTGCCATGAAATTTGGTTTGCTTAAGTTAACTTTACTTGGATGGAAAGATAAGAGGATGGATGGACAATCTAGGGAAAATGACACAAAATATACACGAGAGCTTCATGCTCTATTCAATTTTGTGATCTTTTTCTTCTCCCCCTCATATCTTTCCACCCAGCCTTAGGGTGTACTTCTTGCGAAGGAAGGAAACTAGGAAAGAAATAAAGTGGAATAAAGTCACTGAAAGATTTCTCAAGTACTTTGAACTATGGGCTTGCTGTATGCATTTTCCCTCAATTAAACTATACAAATCTTTTCCTTATTTTGTCTTACATTACACGTTAGTATTTGTCTAAAACTCTAAATCTTGTATTTGATGTGCAGGGTACTGTTGTTGTTGTTGGCAGAGCGAGAGCTATTGTAGTTGGTGTTGGATCTAACACAGCAATGGGAAGCATACGCGATGCAATGTTAAGGACCAATGATGTATGAATCTTTTAGTTATTTTATTTCCCCGCACTGATATATATAGCAGGATTTTAGCCTGCACACCCGCGTGGGCTACCCTCACAGCTCCGGGCGCCTGGAGCTTTTTTGCATGTGAGGGTCACCCATGAATATCGGCCATATAATGGTGTGCAGGGTAATAGAACTGTATGTGTGTGTGTATTATTCCTGATGGATGATGGCCAGGTAAAGATAAAAGAAGCCATAATATACCAAGATGGCATAGATAATCCTAGTATATGAAGATATGGTCTTACATAAAAATTAATGGGGGAAAAATGTTGGCTTGAAGAGATCACAAATAGTTGGGACTATCTTGTTCTTGTGGTTCATTATATTTATATTAATCCACATGCTTTTACTTCAATGAAATGAAATTAAGATCACTGGTTATTAAAATTTAAAAAACACGTGAAAAAATAATAATGGGAGGAGCAATTGAAGAGCTTACAAGCCCTACATAAAAGGCATCTCGGTACACGAAGCTCCCGCCAATGCCGGGTCTCGGGGTTGGATCACATTGAGCCTATTATACACAATCTTATTTGCAAGAGGCTATTTCCGCAACTTGAACCTGTGACTTCCAGTTACAGTTGCGCTAAGACTCCCCAGCAATTGAATAGGTTTTGTTGAGAAAAACAAAACAAAATTACGGGAAATGTTAATTTAATATACACACCCTATTTCTTTTGTGAAACATGTTGTCTTTCTCTTCACTGCATAGTCTGCGATTGATAGGTTTAGAATGATAGAATAAATAAGCTATCTCTCACCAATAACTTGGTTATTTAGCTAGTGGAACCAGAAATTGATAGATCCAATTAATATGCAGAATCATCAATCAATTCCTTGCTGTTACTACTCATAATTGTGGCTTAAAAGAATTATCTGCTTAATTTAGTTAGAGGAATTAACATTCTACGAATTAAACAAATTTAAGAGCCACAATATGTACTTGTTAAATCCAACACGTTCCCTGATGAGTCTATGCTCATGATAGTTGATTTACATGATAAAATTGAAATGATTTTGCAGGAAACAACACCTTTAAAGAAGAAACTCGATGAATTTGGAACATTTTTGGCCAAGGTATTTTCTGTTATTATATTTATCAAATTATATAAATATTGAATTATCAGACCATTCAAAAGTGTGTTACAATATTATATAATATTGAATTATCAGATCATTGTAGCATAATTGCAGATTTTTTTTAGAACTTTGTGATGATCGTCATGCATAATCTCAAATATTCATTGACTTATGTTCGTCACAATTGACAGCCTTAGTTCTGTATCTACATTAGTTGGGTTTGTTCTAAGCTAATATATATTCTTCTTCTTAGGTAATTGCAGGAATTTGTGTCCTAGTATGGGTTGTTAATATTGGGCATTTCCATGATCCTTCCCATGGTGGAATTATGCGAGGTGCTATTCACTATTTCAAGGTACAACTTTATTTTCATTAATTATAACACATATTTTTATATTATATTATTCTCTTGGATGTGGAAAATCGCAAATATATTTTCGTGTTTATTTATTTATTTTCTGAATTGTATTCTAGATGCCATCATTCCATAAAATTTTGAATGGAAAAGCATAAAAACTAGAGCACACATTCTTTATTATAAAAATTTTGCTTCTCTCATACGTATATTTTTGGAGCTTTCCCCTAAAATAAATATTTGTGCCTGATCCTTTTTGCTCCAAAAAGTTCAAGATACTAAATTACAGTATTAGACCATGCCCAAAGTCAATGTACCTAGCGTAGATATCATTTTGACATGTGGGGGTCAACAAGCTGCAACAAATCTACAGTAGTGCAAAATTACTAAATAAATAAATCATATCTCATTCCATTACAAATATATTTCATTGCCAGCCAGTTTCTTGTTAGAGATTTGGTAAATGATGTTGGATCTTGAAATAGTAATAATCAATCAATATTCAGAGTGAGTTGTCTAAATGCCCTTTGTCAGGCATAAGAACCAAGTTAGATAGGGTTAAGTCCCTTATAATGATGTTTCATTGTCAGTCATGGTTGAAATCAGCACTCTGGATAGTGCTTGTAACCTTGTGGATACACTGGCTTTTGAATCCTTGCATCACTAGTGAGAACCTAGTGATTCAAGTTAAATGTGCAACTCCAGTGAGACTGGAGCATTTTTAATGCATAAGATTTTAATATTCCACAAGAAATTTGTTCCTATTGTGACCAAGAAACATAGGAGTCGCTACTCACCTTTATTGAGAACCTAGAGTATGCCTTCTTGTTCTGGGTTCACTTTTTTTTTATGTATAGCTACATGGATGTATATATAGATAACTATTGAAGAAAACACATAAGAAAAAAGAGTGGAAAAATTAAAGAAATAAGCAAGACGGCATTGAACAAACTCCTATGCTGAAAATGGTGAATAGTAAAGGAACACTAAGTTAACAGGGAAAACATTTATTTCAATGAGTTTCAAAAATGGCGAGTTGAACAGTATGTATCGACATAAAATATCGAACACATCATTTCTTTCTTGCTACTTCTCATTTATGGAGTTTTGGCCACATCTAGACAGCCACAACACAATGTGTCATCCTTGAATGGTAATACAGGGTTTTGCCATATGTTTAGATGCCTTATGGTTCCAATCACACTAGGATTGGATGATGAATGGGCTTGCTATATTGAATTTTGAGTTTTTCCTTACTAGAACCCATCTTTCAACTGGTGTTCTACCTTAAAAAAGTAGATGTTGGCTCTTTCCTAAAATTGGCGAATTTCATCTGTGCAAAAACATCAGTTTGTGTCCAGGAGATGAATACCCTTTGTTGACAGCCTACTTTTGGTATTTAATCTATCAAGAAAGATTAGCCACACTAGTATTTTAACTTTGGCGGAGCTATGGAGTTCCAGATTAGTAATCTGGTCCCCTTGTTATTCGATGATTGTGCTTTATTCTCTTCTTTTATTTTGAAGCTAGCTGTTGCTTCATGCAGATTGCGGTTGCTCTTGCTGTTGCTGCCATTCCAGAAGGGCTTCCAGCTGTTGTTACCACGTGAGTGATCTATTGAGTTGAAATCTGTGCCTTGGTTCTCTTATACTGTACTTGTATAGTGATAATTCTGTGATGCCATTATCTCTCAGAAAATGATAATGAACATTTTGCCCTATGCAAAATGCAACAAATATTGAAATTTCACTAGACTAATATGCAGATTGAAGATACCGACCTGCAGTTTGTAAAGACCGCCCTTAGCTTACTACTGTTCTAAGGACGATCGATACTTACTTATCTATCTAACTGACTGTACTTATGTAAGAAAATTCATGAAAATAAAAACTTTTGCGGAAAATTTCATGAATTTCTAAACATGCTTATTAATGGCTTAAACTACTCTTAAGCATGCACTTAC
>JBAMIE010199239.1:0-11229 GCA_037177295.1 Kaempferia parviflora
GTTAAACCGATAAAAAAACCTAAATCGATAATCAACCAGTAAACTGGTAAAAACCGGTTAATCAGAACCGGTTAAAATCGATTAACCAATTAACCGGTAAACCAGAACGGTAAGTTATCGGTTCGGTTCGATTTTCAATTTCACGGATTTTTTCACAGCCCTAAATTCTCCTCTCGTCCTTCGGCTAAATCCACGCCAGAAGAAGAGAGAACAGAGCAGTTTCTCAATTCCTAGGTCCGTAGGATGCGACCCTCGCTTCTCGCCAACTCCTCTCCTAGTCCTTGCCACGGAGTCGCCTCCTCCTCTTCCGCCGCCGCATCATCCTTTTCCCCGCTCCGTCTTCTCTCCTTCAAGGTCTTTGTTTCGTGTATATGGTTTCCTGTTTTGGGGCTGTTCGAATTGGGGCTTCCGTGGTTTCGGATTCACTTGGTTTTGATGGCAGGAGTCTGGCGTCGGAGGAACCGGGATTCAGATCGCCACTTTTCAGCGGAGGAAGAGTTCCTCCAGTCGCTCGATTTGCGGACCTAGGAGGCACATCGGTGAGCTTTATGATGCCTTTATTTTTCTATTCTCCGATGATTAATTTGTTTCTAGTCTTCTTAAAATCATGTAATCGGCTTGAAACTATCGAAATATACTTTTAGTACACGTTTAGAGAAAGCTTACCTTGATCCACGCCTTTAATTTCCTCTTCTTCATGTGTGATTCTAAAATAACTCTAGCAGGTTTAAGATTAGCTGCAAATTGGGATCGGCCTTTTACTGTGTGTCCATATTGGCAACTCAATGGTGTATGAGATCAGTGGGTAATTCTACCCACATCAATATAAGTGTTAAGCTCCTGAATGTCAACAAAACACTCTTTGTCTAGTTTCCTTCTACTGCAGATTGCTACAAAACTACTAATGATGTAGCAAATTAGTATATAATGTCATATGGTTTCTTTATTGGAGCCTTTGGTGTAAAGCAAGTAGCTTTATCCTATACAAGTAGCATCAGTTCCTTAGCTGATCCGAATTATCATTCAATGAGATCTTTTAGATGGAAAATGAAAAATAGCCAGTTTAAGGAATCTTGAATGAGCGAGTTTGCCTCCATAAATCTTAACCCTAGCTCCACATTATTGAAGGCAAGATTTGGATGGGAAACATAAACTTTGATCATAGAAACTTTGATCCTTATATCTTTACACAAATCATAGTCCCATTTATCCATGTTATGATGTTTTAAACTTGCGCGATATTTCATCTTTTTTCAAATTGCTAAGGGTGCCCTTTTTCCCAATTTTAATTAATTCATGGCTCGGTGATGTTGCGATGATTGTTCTTGCATAATTTGCGACAGTGGTTAAATCAGTTGCTACTCCAAATCCATCAGTAGAGTTGCCTCTAACTGCTGAAAATGTGGAGTTAGTATTGGATGAACTACGACCATATCTTATTGCTGATGGAGGAAATGTGGTACTTCATGAGATAGATGGGAATGTCATAAGGCTAAAATTACAAGGTGCATGTGGGTCTTGTCCAAGCTCAGTGATGACTATGAAGATGGGAATTGAACGCCGCTTAATGGAAATGATTCCAGAAATTGTTGCAGTTGAACCAATAACTGATCAGGAGACAGGGCTCCAGCTAAATGAAGAAAGCATTGAGAAGGTAATAGCATACTAGCATTATGGCATCACCTCCTTATTTTTAATTTGAGAGGAATCCTCCATCTTTTGTTATCATGACACTTTCGTTTTTTCTGTGGATTGCTAATTTTCCTGTTTAGCTTTGTTCTTTCAGGTAATTTCTGCTGCCGATAAGCTAGCTAATAGAGAGAAGTGACCTGTTTTGAACTATTTGCAGTGGACTGTTTCTTATGTGTTGGTATCAGCTGTTAGATGTCAGAACGGACACTTTAGTTACATCTTTGGTGTTTCTTCTTAGGTACTTGATGAGATAAGGCCATACCTTGCTGGAACTGGTGGTGGTGAGCTTGAGTTTGTCGAAATTGAGGAGCCCATTGTTAAGATTCGACTAACTGGCCAAGCTGCTGGCGTCATGACTGTTCGTGTGGCAGTAACTCAGAAGCTACGCGAAAAGATACCTGCCATTGCTGCTGTTCAGCTTCTATCATAGGTAAACAGGAAGGAGACTCTAATCTGTACAAATAGTTAGATGTAATTAAATTTTTGTTTGGCAAATTAATAATTCTGTTGCTGAAGAAAATCTAAGTGTAATCATTTCTGAACTGAGTGCAACTGCGGTTAGTCAGTTTGAGCCAAAAATGTTGCTGTTATGCCCTGGTGGCCTCCGAAAGATCTTGGAGCTGATTGAGCTTGGCTGCGAGTACAAGGGCAACCTTGGTGTCGCCCACTGCGACCGGGCAGAGGCTTGGTTTGGGGGCAAGGGCAACAGGTACTTTAATGTACATCTCATGCTTCTGTAATCTATCTGCTCTTGCGATTCATCCTGCTTTCATATACTAACATACTTGGGGAGGTAGCGATGATAGGTCAAGCAGGCAAGAGTATTCGCTTTCTGTACCATGTGTTGGTTTCATGCTTTGCGAACGTTTTGGCTTGTCCCTGTAGATCCTTTTTCTGCTCACTCTCACTCTTTGCTGGGACTTGAAGCCTTGAACCTTCTCATAATATTTCTTTTTTTTGTTTGTTATTATTGACCATATTAATTGAAACCCTTTGTAAATGTGGATGAAGAAAAGGTGAATCGGGTTGAAAATGAGAACTCGAACAACATAGCTTTTGGTTGAAGAAGACTCTTCTGTCGATTAATCTACACAATAATTTGATTATTGATATTGGAATGATCTTGGATTTGGATAACTAGGCAAACATTATTTAGTGGGCAGGCCAACTCCTTGATTTTTAGTTATATATGACCATCAAACAGGGCATTTTTAGTTGAAAGTATAGGATGACTACTAGTCGAACAACCTAGTAATCTCAAATTCATATCAAATGAATACTATTGCACTACTAATATGCTGATAAGTCCTTTCATGTCCATTTTGAGTGAACATGAGCATAAAACGAACAAGTGACGGCGAGATTCCTCCATTGAAGGAGGAGGAAGTGACATGGAAGGAGTCCTCCAAGAGGGCAGCAATGACCAATGTTTTGGTGCCACAATGGCACATGGCAAGGAGGCAGGCTACGATTGCTGATGCCTACATGAATCGGAGTAGGCGAGTATGATGATTTTTTACAAGTAGAGGTTGATGACCTTGAGAGGGGGATGAGATTTGGTGGGTCTTCTCCCAGTTTGGAAGGCTTGCTCACCACCTTGAAAAATAGGGAGGGAATTAGAGAGGCTTTGATACCATATCAAATAGATTAATTAGATTGTATTTCATGAATATGAACATCGTACAACACAAATTATGATACAAGGGTTATATATGGTTATCAATCCAGGACATACACCAACTTGGTCAATACGAGATGATGCTTAATCAAAGGACTAAGTCATAACGACATGATCAAATGAGACTGAGTCTAAATATCAAATGAAGTTTATGTTACCCTATTAATGTGAGAGAATGCCATAGTTATTAAATATAGGGAGCAACAATCATACATAATAGACGACCTTTTTATTCTCCAAGTTGACAGAATCTACTTTGGCGATCTCTTATGTAGACATCTTCCACATGCTACGAGCTTCGACAAGGTTCTTGATTTCCTTCTCCTAATTCGTAGTCTCAAAGGCTGTAAAAAAGGTAACAAAATTAGCAATGGATGATGATATACTTCCCTTGCTAACGACTCTTTATACAAATCAAAGATAAAGATAGGAAACGGTATTCCTTGGCTGTCAATGAAAAGATACTTAGTCATACGAGTATACACAAGAATAAGGGTCAAGTATCGGTTGTAAATGCATTGAACACGTAACAATGAAAAATACACAAGAATAAGGGGAATGAATGAAGGATTCATATAGGAAGACAACCGAAATATCATTAGAGATACAATTTAATTATCATATAACTTAATTGCATAACAACAATGCTCCTATTATGGCAAACAGTGAACAAAGGTTTCCTAATCGACAAGCTCAGTACAATTAGTTTTTTTGAGAGCTTTCACTTATGCTGTTATGCATAAGCAGCACTCTGCATTTAGAAACTACACATGTTTGGTTGCTCGTATTCCCCATGTACAATGCATGTAACTACTATATTTATGGTCATCAAAGATATAAGAATGCTAGGTATTTGTACACAAAATTAATGCCAATTACCTTTCCTTGAGTTGCCCTAGCAGCTCTCCAGCAAAACAAGTTTCTTGATCTAGGCTCCAATCTCCTGCAAAATTCAGTAAATTTGAAGAAGCCAGTACTGAAGATAAATTCAGAGTAGGGTTGTACACAATCTAAAACAAAAAAATATTTTACAAGGAAATTTAGTCATGCATACTAATCTACCTTCTCACTGATTGCTTTTATACCAGCGTAACTACACAAAATTGTAGAAATTTGATGTTGAATGAAACTAAAATCAGAGATGAGAATGTTCAAATAAACAGTATTCATGTCTGATGAAAATCTGCAAAACATAAATCAAAATTGTACTTTGCCACCATGCAATTCTTGTCACTGTCATCTACATGTTACACACGGTGAATACAAATGCATAAACTAGGTATATAGCTATTACTATGATTCATCTCAAATTGTCTAACCGATTTTAGATCAAGGATTCATGTTAAATCAAACTAGAACCAAAACCTAGGAAACTGCTTGCCAGGTTCCTTGTTGTCAGGCCACATCAAATTACACAATCATTGCCTCATTTATGGTCCCATTACAAAATCTTGCTTTTACCTTCCACAGAAATTGACCCACCCTCCTTGTTCACTTCTAACAAACATGCATCGTTTGTTGTACGTAATATTAATAACCAGACCTACATCACCATAACTACTGTTTATCAAAACCAAGGTTCAAATGAAATGATTTGACTGCATTCCTGAAGCACAAATTCATCTTTCATACTGCCTCGTGCGCTATTTGCTCAGTATTAAATAATTAGCAAAAGTACTATAAACTACTCACAGGTTTTCCTGTTCAAGCTTTTTTGCTACTGACATGGCTTTGCATCTTGGCCATCCACGTTGATGGGAACAATCTTCTGCCTGCTGAAGAACATGTGCCAGGGAGACCTTGCCTCTGACTAAGCTTTTTATTTGTTTCTGTTCAATCTCCTTCCACTCTGAGGAAGAACCGAAATTAGCATGATGTTGCGAAGTTGATGCTTCTTCCCGTGCGCACATAATTTTTTGCATTCCCTGAGATTTATTTCTTTGTTCAGGAGGCCCTGCTTCAATGATTTCATCTTCTTTCATGATGTGCGGACCAGCACCCAGCCATCTAGGTCGATTGGAGCCAATTTTTCTAAGAACATTTGCCTCAGTAAATTTTCCTTTAAGATCATCAGAGACAGAGTAAAGTGAACTTTGCTTCTTCATCGAATGTGACTTTTTTATTGCCTTGGAAGAAGCACTATCAAAGCTACAGAAACAAGCAGCCTGATTTGAGGTAGCATTGAAGCTAGATTTGCTACTCATTTCGAGTGTTACTGGAGATCCAAGAACAGATTCAAATGCTTGTAAAATATACCCTTCAAACTTTTCAGCTCTGGATTTGTTTGTTCTTGAGCTGAATATCAACTGCACAGTGGGAGCTGTCACAAGGAAGCATCGACATGGCACATTTAATTTACTTAATTTAGCATGGAGCACTTCAAATTAATTCAAGCATCTATCTTCTACCTAGGCCATATAATGCTTTAAGAATCACATCCACCTAAAATACTGAATATTTTTTTGAGACAATTAACAACTACCACGCCTTTTATAATATGCCCACTAATACTACCTGATACATCAAAATTTACAACTACTACACCTGTTATATGCTACTAAAGTCCTTCAGTAGGCTAAGCATTGGTAAAAAGCTCAAATGTTTGAAATAGAGGCATAATTCCATAAACCACAGACAAGGAGAACTGAGAAAAGTAAATTCTAACATTGTTTCCTACTATAGGATGAGAGAAACGATTGGTGGAATCCACTTTCCCTCCATTTGAGGGAAATGGAAAACAGGAACAAAATCCAGAGAACAATTTTCTCTGGTTCTCCGACTTCGTTTTAGTCAGATCATAGTTCTTTTAATCATTTCCACCCATAACCAATTCTCTCTGGTTCTCTCACTTCGTTTTTGTCAGATCACAGTTCTTTTAAATCATTTCCACCCATAACCAATTCTCTCTGGTTCTCTCACTTTGATTTTGTCAGATCACAGTTCTTTTAAATCATTTCCACCCAAATCAGTTGGAAATTGCAGCCAGGAAATGTTGATTGGGTTAAAAATAAGCAAATCAGGAATTAATATTTATATAAGTATTTTAAATAAAATTAAGTATTTCACAAATTAATTTAACAAAATAAAGAAACTTCCCTTCTTTCTTTCCTTCCAAGGAAACTTGGGAAAGAAAGAGAAATAAGATAAGGGAATCACTCATACTTCCTCTATCCACTTTTTTCACCTTTGCCATTTCTTTCTTTCGTTCCCACTTTCTATCTCTTGTAGCAAACCAGCCTAAGTGTTGAAACAAGCACAACTAACATCAAAATCACGATCATTATATGACAGTTCTTGATTATGTTTTTCACAGATTCGCTCCTCATTAATGATTTTAAGCCACACTTTAAGAAAAAACGAATTTTACATGAAGAACAAAATATTTCTTTTCTTTTCACTGCATTACTATACTACAGAAAGTACTTGGGGGAGTGTTGCCAACATAACTAAGACGTTAAGAACAACTAATATATTAATCTATTATCAGAAATATACAACTTAGTATGCAAATAGCAGAAGGAGGTTGCTCTCTAAAGTCTAAACGCTGCAGCATCAGACTTAGGTAGACACCACCAGTTTAACCAGGGTCATTCATCCTACAGGTATTTTCTAATTTGCTCAGGTTCCAATTACACACTTCAGCTAAAGCAAGAATCAACTGAATAAAAACTTTCATGCTTTGGGTGGTTTGTGAAAGTATTTAAATAAACCCTTCACTTATATATAGTGAAGCCAGTGTTTAAGAACTTACCAGCACCTAGGCTAACTGAGTTTAGTTTCCCTTCATCATATAAAAATTGTCTCAATGCATCTGATGATATATGTTCTAGTACTTCCTGCCATATCTTTTCAGTGTCACCATGTCTCTTGCCAGCGTGCATGATACTTTTTCCAGTGGCTTCATCTGAGCATATAAAATCACTTTCAGTCTGTTGGCCACGAAGTGTCCCATTAGCCATTGTAACGCTGCAACTTCTATCACCAACACCTTTACTGTTATAATGCTCCTGAACAGCCCCTTCTGCAAAACTCCTATGCCCAGATTGCATCTCGTCCTGCTTGTTGGTGGAACTCCTAGGTTTGTCTCTCATAATCACTTGATCACCGCTAGGACTCCTACCTGATGAACTAGGTAGAAGATATTGCTGCTCTGGTGCAATTTGAAGAAGAGCTGCTGTCAACCAAGTAAGTTTGTCATTGGAAACTCTCAATTGTTTTTCAGCTTCAGAGAGCTTCCTTAGAGCCTGGCGCAATCTCTCTATATCTTCTTTGGACACTAAAAATCAAGAAATTAAACATACTATAGCATGGTTGGCATATTCTCGGGCAAAAGATGAATACTAGCAAGAAATGCAAAATTGAGTGTGAATACACCAGAAATGTGTTCCATCCAAACAGCACACATATGAACATTCATATGGTCGAATGCCTAACTATGAATTGAGGTTACCCATTATCAGTACTAGGTCACATAATAATTCAAGGAGCAAAGAATTCTTCTACTCACAAGTTAGCCGACAAAAAAAATCCCCCCGTAGTTTTTCTTGTGTAAAGACATGACTACCAGCCAAAATATCAGTAATTATAGTTGCAAGCTGTGACATTAGCATGATAGGATCCACCCCACTTTCTGAAAGCTCTCTTAAGCTCTTCACAGTGTTCACAGTGTCCGCAGATAATGCCATATCAAGTAAATCCAGCAGTTTATCATCAGGCACTAAACCAACCTGCACAGAATATAAATGCCAATGACAACTAAGGACAATATTTAAGGATTATTTAGTACAATCAAATACCTAAACATTGCTTAGCTCTCCAAATTTTAGTTCTCCAATACCTACATTATGAATGATAAAAATTTAAGCAAGAATACAGATTCAATAAAATAATTGCATGATTTTTGTCAACATATGTTCAAAGTACAAGGTAATTAAAATGTAGGAAATACTAAGATTAAGTCAAAGACATAGTCACTTGCAAAAATGGACAAGAAAATCATCTCCATGAAAAAAGCAACTACTAAGTTAGCATTGTTGTTTATCTTAGTAACAAAATAATTAAAATCTAAAAACTAACTATTGAGTTACCAGTATTCTTTACAATAATTATAAGTCTTTTAAAATTTGGAAGTCAAGAGTTCTTTGAATGATTATGACTGACAAAAAGGATGACTACTAACTTGCTATTGTACATTTTCCTCTCACAAATTTTTCCAATTTTATAGATAAACAAATATATATATATATCATGTATTGAGATTTGTTCTTGTCCAAGAGAATCATATAGGTCCACATGAAATTCTATTCTCTATTGTAAATATCACAAAATGTGATGCTCTAAAACATTCAAGATGCACATGCAGACCAATACCCATATGATGCTCTGAATATCTCATATGGTCTGTATGTGCATCTTCAATGCAAATTTCTCAAGTCTAAATTGCAATGCCAAGATAAGGTAAGAGGGAAGAATGATGGAAAACTTACTAACTCCTGGACAAGTGGAAGAGAAATTTTCTTCCCTAGCAAGCTTAGTTGATCAAGAGTCATCTCGGCATCTCTCAATGAACCATTTGATTGTATTGCTATAAGTTTCAGAGCATCCTTGTCAATTTCTAATCCTTCGCTGGTTGCAATCCATTCCAAAGTAGAGATGATATCAGAGTCTTTCAATTTTGGAAAGAAGAATTTCTGACACCTGGATAGGATAATACGAGGTATGCAATGAAGATTGGAACAAATAAGGACAAAAACCACATGTTGTGGTGCTCGGTCAATGACCTTTGATAAGACACTCCATAACTTAGACAGCGATCTATAGCAATCATCAATAATAAAAACTCTGTGTGAGCATAATTTTGGTGAGAACATCAGGTTCTTGAAGATCTCATTTATGCTTTCGAAATTGAAGTTACTGATGGGTCCAAGTTCCAGCACATCTCTGCTTTTACCTAGGTTATATGAAATACAAGAGCTACAAGCATCACAAGGCTTGGGGTGCTCCAGAGAGCGGCAGTTCAAAGCTTTAGCAAATACTCGTGCACAAGATGTTTTCCCTGACCCACAAGGACCATAAAAGACATAAACCGGCCCAATTTTTCCTCTCAAAATAGAACTAGAAAGAGCTTGGACAACCAAATTCTGTCCAACAAGATCTCTGAAGGTTTTTGGCATGTATTTCTGCAACAGACTTCTGTGTCTTCCATGCCTACAGCGCCGAGATCTCTGCTGACAGGATCTTGCTGCAGATACAAGGTTACGTTCCTCATCATCTCTAGAACAATGATTAGAAAAAATGTCTAGCTCTCCTGAATAATCATTAGGCACAAAATGATTAGAACCACTACTTTGTGATTCCTGTGCACCATAAAGTAATGGTATTTCTGGACTTGATGATGAAGTGAAATGATCAGATGCTGTGGCCAGGTTTGAAGCATTTCCTTCTATTTGTGAAACAGATCGGCTATGTCTCTTCATTCTAGAATCAGACATCCCACAAGATAAACTTTTCCCAGCTCTATCAAGAAATGTTTTGCCTTGATGAATCCTAGACCAATTCCAAGGAATCCGACAGACAGTTCTCGGATCTTTTGAAACCTCCAGTACATTATCCTCTTCTAAGTCATCCAGATAACCTTTATGATTCATAGACCCTTTGGCTACTGGATTTGATAAATCTATTGGCTTATGGAAAGCACCAATACCTCTTGAATCAGCAGATACACGTGTTTGCCTTGTACCTTTCAGCCTAAACTTCCTTTGTCTTTCCAAATGGTAATAGCTGTCACAAATGCTTCCTTCTTGTTCATCATTGGTTCTCACAGCACTCTCATGTTTGCCATTCAGAAACAAATCAGAAGGCTTATGGCAAAAGTTTCTTGCCAGATAGGAAGCTTCTTCCAATTTCTCTAGGAGTACCTTTGGCTGAAGAATCTGATCTTTTGTTTGCTTATTGAGTTCCCTATTCACTAACTCTACATCTTTCTGTGGCATGTCCCACAGAGAAACCTGATTTCCAGAGGAAATATCACTCTCCCAACTTCTTCTAGTCATATCTTCTTCTTTACTTGTCTTAGTGATCCTATCTCTTTGCTCAAAATCATATTCGTTGGCTGCTTCATCAGCGGCAACCTTTGCTGTTGCAATGCATCTAAAAAGTGGTGACATTTTGAATGATTGGCCAACCTCTCTTACACGGTTGGCTCCTATAGACTTCCTCCTACCGTTCTTTGAACCACCTTTTGCAGCTTCCCTAGCAAAACTGGCCACAAAATAAGGAGAGCGCGAAGCAGGCCTGGTGGAGGGATCTTTCAAAGACTTAGATTTCTGGAGGATAAGGAGATCCCTCTTGAGGGATCTCTCTGCAAAGTCGGGGTTGCTGTGGTGCATGTGGTTCTGCAAATGTATGCAGTTGGTCAAATGCATATGGTTCTGAAGGTGGTCAATGCTGGGACCGTAGCCATCCTTGAGATGACTGCTAATAATATCACTAAAGCTTTCACCTTTAATTGTAGAAGCTAGATAAACCTTGAATGCTAACTATGACGAGTAATGTTTTAAGACCAAAGTTTCATCAACCGCCATGCAAAGGGAAAGTGTGCATCCAACACCAATCATCCAGAGATCGCCAGGAAAGAAGGACTCCATCTCACATTTCCTAGTTAATCACAAATGCCACAAAATTCAAAAATCTAGTAAATTGAACTCTATATAGAAAACAAAAAATGAGGTCTTCTCTTAAGAAAGGTATTTTTGCACATGTTCGACCATAATGGGAACAAATTCAACCTGCATTTTTTTTTTCTTTTTCATCATACAGCGAACGGACTGATGGTATGAAGACTCACGTAGAGCCATGCA
>JBAMIE010199259.1:0-11228 GCA_037177295.1 Kaempferia parviflora
ATAAAAAAACAAGAAACATTATTTGTTCTTGTTTTCAGGTTCCAATTATGAAGACATTCAAATAAGTCGGGTTTTACTGTTGTTGAGCTTTGGGGTATAAACTGAGTAAACATGAGATCTCTATCCTCTGATGGGAATAGATTGTCCCATTGGTCTAAACTTATCACTAGAAAGTCCATATTTCTTGGACACTCTGTGTGGGATCTATAGAAATGAGTTTATCAATTTGTTGCTTGAGGAAGAATGCACGTACTTCTTCCATATCCTCTATGGTTCCATATCTTCTTTGGAAATAATGGAATAGATAGAGGAAATGTCAGAATAACATCGGATTGGACTTCTATTAGATCTAAATTACTATAAGAGACTAATCTAGCATTGAGGGTATATAATTTTTTTTTTTTTAATTTGGACATGATGATGATAAATGGACGGATTCATTATAAGGCAAAGTAAGTTATAATTTTGACATATATTTTCTTTGTTTAAACCATTAACATGTTTATCTTTATGGAGATATGATTTCTTTTCCATATTTTTTCTTAAGTAATAATAGGCTTTCTTAGGCCTGATTTTTTATTGGAGTTGTACAGCAAATATCAGATCGAACCCTCGTCTACTTCCTTTGATCTTCTCCTGGTTTAGATCAGAAGGGTCATTAGATCAGATCAGAGATCTATATATTGATCCCTCCTGATTTGATCCAATGATCCTCCTAATTTAGGATAAAAAAATTAAAAATTGGTTCTACTTCCTTTGATCTCCTCCTGGTTCAGATCAGGAGGGTCATTAGATTAGATCAGGGATCTATATATTGGTCCTTCCTGATTTGATCCAATGATCCTCTTAATTTATGATAAAAAAATTAAAAATTATGGACTAGAAGATTTGCACTCAGCCACCTTAGCTTCTTCTTTACCTTTGTCTACATGGATAAAATCGATATTATTAGAAGCTATATATTTAGCTATGAAATTCATATTGTTTATTTTAAAATTAATTTTAGGGACCGCTTTTATTTTTTTTTACCAAATAAATAATTATCAGGGAATTGGTTTGGTCTGATGCAGCCCGGGCCACAATTGGATCCAACATTAATAATTGCAAATGTTCCTGGCCATTATTTCCTTCAATCACTTAAGAATCCCGATATACTTACACCTTTGTCCATCTACACCTTTGTCCATCTATATAATCTATTATCGGCATGTCCCGGCATATACCTCCCTCATGTCTTGACCATTTACACTTATGGCTAGTAGCCACCCGTAGTTTACCTCCTCCGTGTTGGCTCTAGGATGGATCGACGGAGGCGTTGGGAGCGAGCGATTCGCCTTTTGCCACATCTATATAATCTATTACGTTATACAAGACCTTTAATTTCTCTAATATAAATGAAAAATACTAAGCACTCTTAAAACCAAATTCGACTCAAAATGAAAATGAAACACCATTTTCATTGGTGTTCTTTCATAAATAAAATACATTTCACTGTTGTGCCAAATATAATATAACCTAATTTCATAAATGCATTTACAAAATGGTTGTGCCTAACAAGGGCTGTTGGTTGCTTGATACCTGACCGTTAGTGTTCCATGTTTCTCTTGGATCTTCATGCCGGCCAGAGTCAGGAGGTGCTTCCTTAGCCTTCGCCCAAATGTACAAGTAAAGGCCAACAATAACCATTGTCATGCCTGTCAAGCTGTCCAGTGTGTAGCAGAACAGAAACATCAAATTTCTTTCAAGAAATGTTAGCTGGGAGGGAAAAAAAGGTTAAGAAAACAATTGAAGTGCGCAGTGAAATGTAGAAAAGGAAAAGAAGAAACATTTCTTCTAGTTCATGTAACTTACGAGCTACGAGTATTTTGACTTCTCAAGTAGTTTGGAGTTTGGTCATACTTTTGTTACTCCTCTATCTCAAGAGTGTCGGATTGAGCTGCTTGGCTCGACATGAGCTAGACTCAAATGGGTTAATCACAAAAAGGTTAAAATTATCAACAAATATCCTTCTACATCACTCTTCATCCCTCATCCAACCACATTCTTACACTCCCACTCCATATTCATTTCTCAAGCTCTTTTAAATTTTATTGTTAGTGTTGTTTGACTATTAGATGAGGAGTATCATGAACAAGCATAATATAAACATGTGCATATGCCTCAAACATGTTGGTTCCTCTCTTCAAACATGTTAAAGCTGGTGTTAGCAATGTTTAATTTTAACTTCAGTTTATACTTAAATTGCTTCGGCTATTGCACACCTTATTCTTGCCCCACACACACTACTAATATTGAATTTGATTGATTGATTTGCATAAATTTTAAGTCATCTATTCACCTCCCCCTCTAGCTGGCCATTCAGATCTACAAAACATTGGTTAATTAGATGCAACGGACTGTTTAGAAGATAAAAGAGAGTACGCAATTACAAACCACTAACCAGGAAGAAAAACCAACACTGTTATAGGATGATACCAATCCCATGTCAAAATGTGGCAGGCATGCTAGAATTTTTTTTTTTTAGATCTTGATACCTCCTGAGGAAGCTATGGAGATACCTTATTGCATGTTCTGTTGCGTTACCAAGGTCATGCTTGATCTTACCCAAAAATGGTTCTATTTGAGCTAGGTCAAACGTGGCACTGGATAAGCCAGGTTGTTTTGGCACAAGTCACAACCCATAGACACCTATTGTTCCTACTCCACGGAGTAGTTTTCTATGAGAAATGATTTGAGTCTCAAATCTCAAGGTACCCCTTTAGGCAAGCATGATGGTGGTAATTATCTCTGATTCACACATTTTGGACTCAAGCCTTCGATAATTGCACCCAATCACTATGTACTAACACTGACTTCGTACTCAATCTTTAAAGGTGCTTCTATTTAGAGTACTCAAACACAATTAAAAACAAAACAAACTACAATCAAGAGAGCATAGAAATGCTCATCCAAGACGAAATCCAAACTACAACTACGAAAGTAAAGAAATGCTCACCCAAGAACTCTGCTACTTATTATGTGCTTGTATCTTGTCTCATCTTAAAATTCTCAGGAATTCAAGGCATTAACTCTAGAGGGCAATAGAATGAAATGGGACTCTGATGAGAATGAGAATGAAATGACAAGTATAATGTGTCATTTCATTTCTATTTTTTTGACTGCATTAGTAGGAAAGGATAAGTGAAATGATCTGTTTCGTTCCTTTATCTGGTTGTATCAATGAAAAAGATTAACAAGTGAAATAACAAATGAAATTATTCATCTATAAAGTTTTTACCTGCTCCAGGTGAGTTGTCCATGCAGTAGCAAAGGCTCAAGAATGGCCACTATCACTGTACTCAGGGGATTGAAAGCTGAAACAAAAACTGCACCCTTTTCCTTCACACACATTATTATAATGAATCTTTCTGCAGCCATGCAAATTCCCTGCAAAGGGGTAACAAAAAATTGCACAATTTGATCCCCATCAGCCAACAAAGACGCAGAAAGCAAAAAGAGATAGCTAGGTGAGATTTTACAATGCACACTATGAGAAGGAGCTGTATGTTCCACTGCAAAATTAGGGCTGAGGGCTTCTCCAATATGAGTGAAACAATTGCACACTGGAGGAGGCCCATTAAGTTGATCAGGAAAGAGAGGGAGAGTTTACAAGGGTATTCTTCAATTATTGTCTCCTGTGAACATTCAGGATACAAAATAATCATCCTCTGAAGTTAAGGTTTGTCAAATATGAATGGGTTGAATTAGACGTGGTGCAAAATGTAACCTGCGAGGTTCTTCATCTTTATAGATAACCAAAAATATTATACATTCAGATCATTACTGACTATGAAAACAACTTCTAAGGTCTTTACTAACTTGATAAGGATGGAACTGTAGATGTTTTCCTTGCTTAGGGTAGTGAACTTTAATCGCTTTTCTCTCTACCTTGATTTTTCTGAAATCATTCATTGCATCCTCATTACCATCTAGATGGCCAGATGCATTTTTACCCAAAGAAAGCCTCTTCATGATCTCTATTAGAATTTCACATAGTTCCTTCATTTGGATGAAAACTTAAGACACATGATTTCCATGGTTGAGAAATATATACACTCCCTTCTATAAAGTGCACTTTTATCTCCATGATTCATTATACAACTTACCTAAATAATTTTAACTCTTGTCTATTTACTTGTTGTTTGGGATCTCAATTAAGTTGGCTTCTTTATTGAAATTAGTTTCTTCCAAAGAATGCTGCCATTTATCTCATAACAAGTATTTTATAGAAATTCCTAGATGGCAGATGTAGCTCATCATAACTCCACCTTGATAATGTGGATTTTGTATAAACCAACATAATACAAGATCATAACAGAAAGATTATATTATGTCACTAATACTTGTTTAAATATTGCATAGACTAGTAGGAGTTTCGCTTGTTAGGTAAAACAAATAAGCATTCACAATTTTTCTTACCATACTACTTGAAATGAAACATCAAGAATGATAACCTTTAAATGATTCCTTTCAAGAAATATTAAACCAAATTCAAATCTTATTAATTAGAAAATTTAAACATTAAAGAACATTTGTACCTGGTAAAGTAGATAAGCTGAGCAGGAGGAACACCCAATGATGGTAATAAAGGCTCCCAATATGAAGTTACCACCACTTTGGCCACGCAATTTGGGCACTGGCGACATGGGAAATGACTCCATGTTTAATCCTAATTGTTGTAGATGTAGGTTTTCATGATTGCCCTTGAAGAAGGTCATCACCATTGCCCCTCCTAAACCTAGCATTATCCCTAGGATCTTAGCTTGCCCATCCCTTTTCATTATATTTAATTCCTCCAATCTAACCAATCACACTAGTAATTAGTGAAACACACATCAAATTGAGGAGCTTAACTACTGCATAAGGCACTTACTTGGAGATTTCCATAAAGAACCGCATACAAAGTCATGCGATGCATAAAGGACTTGATGAATCCACTCAGATTGCCTAGATCGAATGACTTTGCAAGGTACCTTCACAGGAAATCACTATGCAAGCCCCATGCACAATAGTTATGTTCCAAATTGAGGCATTAAACTTTAATTACATAGTCACCTGAGGAGATAGGCTAGCAAGAAAGTAATTGAAGGTATGAGATTGTTCATAGTGCCAACAAAGATGGAGGAAGTGAGTGCGGTACCAGCATTATGCAACATTTGATTCAATGTTACTCTACAAAAATGCATATGAAATTAAAAATCGATAAATCAACGACTTACTTGTGAATAAAATGGATTGAAATTTCAAGCATTAAATACTAACAACATATTGAATTAAGAGTCTATTCATTTCCAAATAATTAGTCATTTGACATGGTGATATTTTCCTAATATATAAATATAATGGACTAATTAACACATTCCAAAATGACTAGCTGCTTAAAGGGAAAGTAGACATAATGATCAAATCTTAGTAAGGGACGCTGAAAGTTAAAGGTTTAAAGTTTAATAGATTAATGACAAAATATATGTTATTTAAGTTTAGTAGTAGTAGTTGTAATGAGAAAATTATTAAGATAAGAGTCGACGAGTTACCTATAACTGAAAATTTTAAGTATGTGGGTCATTTTTGCAAAAGGATGGAAAGGTTGATAAAAGTGTTTTATATAGAATATAAGCAAGATAGTTGAAATGGAGGAGGACGGCAAGTGTTCTTTGTGATTATAAGATACCTCTAAAGAGAAAAATTTTACAAAACTATAATTAGACTTACTATGTTATATAGAGCTAAATATTTAGTTATTACGCAAGCATATAAGCAAAAAATGAGAGCGGCAAAAATAAGAATATTAAGGTGGAGAGAAAGTCAGGGTTGCACTCATTGAGGAAAAAGATAGTATGAATATATATTTAGGCGACCAATTAAATGCCCTAGTTAAGTGATATGAGATTGTAATAAATATGCATATTAATTGAGGAAAAGGGAGCCAAAATAAAATTCGATTAACAATGATAAAATAAAAAAGAATTATTTAAATATATATATGATGATATAGTAAGGGGTATGAGCCCGATAGTATAGAAGGATCCATATACCCGACAAAGGGCGGAGCCATGTATTAGCATACCTAGGTTTTATTAACCTAGGGGCCCACCCATGGACCAAGTCCACACACACACACAACTGTTGACGACATCAACCCTAAATTCCCAAATCAAATTCCATTATCAGTCTAGGGCCTTTTTATTTTTTTATTTTTAACTCAGGTAGATTATAATCGCCAGGAAGATTTTGTTTTTGTTTTTGTTTTTGTTTTTGTTTTTAGTGTGATAAAGACTTGGTTGTTGTTGTACTGCATTAATAGAGTGCTTTTTGTGATTTTTTATATAATAAAAAGAGAAAGAACCTCCTAAAAATGGTCCGATAAATAATTAAAACTTAGAAACATCTTGAATTTAGAGAAAGCCTACTATCAATGAACACAATCCACGCAAGTAGGAAGATCTACTTGGCACTTAACACTCACATCAAAAACGCAAGTAGAAAGATCTGCTTCACATTTTTCCACCGAACGCAAGGTCTCCTCCTTCTGCCACCCAATTCAGGAACACAATCTCAGTAATCTATACAAAATAGATCGATTAAAGGGGTTTTATTTACTATGAAAAATACCGAGTTCAAAACCAGAAAAAAAAATTGGCAAAGGAAAAAAAGAACATAAATGGAAAAAAAAAGGGAGGAGGAGCTAAACCTGTTGATGTAGAAAACAATAGGGGAGATGACGATGGTTGATGTCATCTGGCGGTACAAGACGTAGGCGTAGAAGCTCATGCCGTGGGTGAAGAGGTAGCGGGAGAGGAGCAACATGGTGGCGAAGGTCACCTGCGCTGAAACCATTCCGGCGACCACACCGTACTCCTTCACACTTGCCATGCTTTCTCCGAGTACCGTCTCCTACCCTCTGCCTTCTGATAGAAAATGACAAAAGGCTCCAATTTGAATATCTTCATAGGAATATTTCAATTCACCCCCTCATACTTCTCTTCACCTATGAATGCCCCTCAACTCAAAGTTATAAAATAATCTAAATATCTTTGCAATTCTCAATTTGCTACCATTGTCTCAAAGTTACCAAACAATATGGTTGGGTTGTCCATGAATGAACCAAATGTCCACGAGCATGCGAGCGTATTTGCCACGTGTTTGACTTGATAAAAATTTATTAATACTCGATAATATATATATAGATCAATTAAATTAATTTAAAAAATTGGATAAGTAAATGAATAAATAAAATATATAAAAAAATACTAAAAGTTGATAACATATAAATATAAATGAATCAAACTCCATTCATGCTCAAATCAAGTTTGTCGGGTAATGTGTAGCCACCAGCACTTCTCAATTTCTCAGATCTAAATTTTGGTAAATTAATAGAGGAATATTTTTTAATGGGCCTAAGAATATTAGTTGATTGATCGTCCATCAGAAACTCTTCCCGATGTACCTAGTTATGAATGCGGCACACTTTTTTAGGATCGGATTGGACCACAGATTAATTAATAATTAGTTGTAAGCTAGATACTCTATGCAGTTTTAAAAAAATTTTAAAATTAAGTTAAATTTAAATAATTATTTCTAAGATTCGATTTATTTTAGATTTAACTTACTGGATTATTTTATCAAATAAATTTAAATAATAAAAAATTTAAAAATTCTAGAAAGGATTTTGATGAATTAAATACATCTTCAATAGTGTTGAAGTCTATTTTGAAAAGGAAGGCAGAGTATAAAGGAATCATATTCTATTCTACCATAATGAACAGCTCAACCCCAATATCTCTTTATTATAAATCTCATTGCAAAAAAAAATATATAATATATTATAACTAAAAATTAAACGGTAAATATCTAAATAATAATTTAACAACTTCCATTGCAGTATATATGACGAGTAACATGTTTAATTGCACTTCATTAGTTTAACAACTCAGATAGCTGCACATGGGCGACTAATATTGGTGCGTTGGTGCATGGCGTACGATTGATATCATAACAAAAAAATAGTTCCGTGCGTGCACGTAACTCCTGATAGTTCTTCGCTGATTGGTACAATAATGAATAATAAATACAATAGTGGAACCCTACGAATCTATATAATGTGCAAGTAAGTTTTTAAATATAATTTTGCAGTTCAAGATAATATTAAATATTTTTCTTAAATATTTATCATCCTCATATCCACAATATCAATTAAACATCTCATTCTTCAAATATTTTAAATTTTACAATCAAATATCTCACCAACTAACTATTTATAAATCTCAACTATCAAATATCACACTCAAATATCTCAAATTTTAATATTAAACATTATTTTTTAAACAAATATTAAAAAAATCAAAGAGAGAAAAATCATTGGACATAACTGTATGCCTATGATTTCAAGTCACTTATCAAATATCACCTCTAATAGAGACACTTGAAGAGAATATTTCTCTCCATATATCCCCATTGGGGGTATATATATATAATATAATTTGATATAATTAAATTTATTTAGGAAAATAAATTTATATTGGTGAGAATTGAGAGGGAAATATGTTTATATAAATTTTAAAAAAAATATTGGGAATTTTCTAGATAAATCACTAAAAAGGTCATTTAGGGATGAATTTCTAAAGTGAAAAATTGTTGCAAAATTATTTTGCAACAAAAAAGATCGTTACAAATAAGGGTCACTAAATTGGGAGAAGAAAGAAAGAAAATTCATCACCAATCTATAATGAATATCTTATTCATCGCCAAATTCATCGCAGATATTGCAACAAAAATAAATATTTGTCGCAAACTTCAGTGAGCACGATTTGGGATGAAAAACAATTTTATCACAAATTTTGTGATAAAAAAGTTAATTTGTCGTAGGTTTGCAATGAATTTTGATTCATTGCAAATCGGCGACAAAAATGTACTTGTCATGGATTTGCAACTAATAAGTGTATTCGTCGCAAATCCATGACGAAAACAAGATTCATCAGAAAACTACCGAAATTCTAAAATTTGCGACGAAAATGCAAATTAATTGCACTTTGTGAGAACTCATAATTCGTCGCAAACTTACAATGAAAATCCAAATTCGTCGTAATTTTGTGACAAAAACCCAAATTCGTTGTAAATTTGCGATGAAAACTCAAATTCTTTACATATTTATGACAAAAAAAACCCAAATTCATCATAAATTTGCGATGAATTTTGGTTTTTGTCGATTTTTGGCTGAATTTTGATAAAAATAGTATGTTGCGATAGATGTATCAAGTCTATCTGATACGGTATGTAACGAATAGACCCTAGAAGCCCAAAATAAACGGAGTTTTAGATGACGCAGTCAACATTTCGTCTGACGTGTTAGTTAAAGCCTTTGAGCGAAAGGGTTAAGCTCCCACAAGGTAAGGGTGAGTAGTTCGCTGGGTCCCACCCCAGTCCTCTTAACAAAATAATAGAGTAAGCTGCGTAGATTCCCATCTGGTCAGACATCTAGTTAAACACCTCACTAGGTACACAAATATTCCCTGTTCGCTGAGGAATTCTCAAACCCTTGTCCAACTGGCTCAAGAATATGATGGGTTTCCTTTCCTAGCCTTTTGTTGTTCAGATAAGGTGTCACCAAATGCCCCGAAAATACCTTAGCTTGGATTACTAATCATGCATAGTACCAGCTACATTTTTCTCCATGGTCCTTTCGGATTGAGCATTCTGTTTGGGATAGACCTCCGCCTTAGTAATTGTCATATACCAATACTCCGAGTGGGAACGATGTACCATCAAAGGTTCCGTGCCACGGACACAGAATCTGCTCGGCCAACACACTACTGTATTGTTGTTGAATCCTTATTTTTTACTATAAAAATAGTTCTATTGCTCTTTATAAGGAGGTCATGATAGGAATTTTTGAATGCATGAAAATTTTACATGCCAATGAGTTTAATCTACAAGATATAATTATTAACAAAGAATATATAAAATATATTTGGGAAAACATGGGCAGCAAAAGTATGTAAAAAAAATGATGATACATTTGATCTATGTACGGTGCTCACACACTCAACTTGTTAAAAGTGGCTTTGAGGATACTTTCATTAACTATAAGTTCATCTGAGTGTAAAAGAAATTGGAGTGCATTTAAAGAAGTAAGCTTAAACTTTAAGTTTTTAATAGTAAAATACTAATTTTTAAAGTTTATATTCATATTACTAATTACAATATTTACTGTCTCTCTCTCATTTTTTTTGAATTCATACAAAGAAAAAAAAGGTTGGATGTTAACGTGTTGAACAATTTAGTATTTGTCCAATTTAATGTTAGATTAGAACAAACAAAAAAGAGAGAAAGAAAGGAATATTGATATCCTTCTTGCAAAAGATGTTTCACATGCACAAAATTGGAGTGTGGATGGTGGGGGAAGATGATGAAATTGAACCAAGTTTTGGGATCATTTGGGATATGATTGATGAAGCAACTAGAGTGGATGAAAATCTACAACTCCTCTCTAGAGTGAGAGAACTTCACGAGGATAATTTTACATCCGAAGAAGAGGAGAATCACATTAAGTGTGTCTGATTAAGAACAAGTTGTTGAAATTTATGGAGAAGTGAAATAAATTTATGATATTTTATTAATTATGTAATTTTAAACTCATGTTAAATTTGATATTATTATGTTGAAATTATATAATATAATTTATTATATAATTTATGTTAATATCATATAATATAATTTATTATGTAATTTATGTTAATATCATAAAATACGACTAGCATCGCCTAATCCCTGCTTAAACACTAGCCTGACACTTTGATTAGTATCTAACTAATTTTAGAACCTAGCCCATTCTCATAACTCCTAATATATAAAATATTTTATATAAAAGTAAGGTCAATAGAACTTATAAAATATAATATAATTTCATGCCAAAAATGCTCATTGACTTTGATCCTCCAATCATTATATCTCATTAATGAGATTCCTTTCATGGAACACTTTAATCTGAGCACTACAGTACTGAACTTCTATTTAGATGATACAAATTGCTCCACATTAACATTCAAACTTAAAGCTGACAGCAATTACTAACAGAAATGCAGATTGGGAGAAAACTTTGGAAGGTGCAGACACATCATTGTTCCTGGGCTGCTGCCTCTGCAGCGGCGATCTCTGAATCGAGCATAGACATAAGTTGCTCACCTACATGC
>JBAMIE010199267.1:0-11227 GCA_037177295.1 Kaempferia parviflora
GGTTTAGACTTCCTAATTAAATTATAATATTAAGTTAAAAGAAAAATTAAAAATAACCTAATTTTAGATATTTATGGAGATATTTGAATATTTAAAATTAATATTTATAAAAATATTATTATTTTTTTTAAAAGATTGTTGTATGTTAAAAAAAACCAAAGGAAATCGGTATTAACCTGCAAGCGCCCACAGTTTCGTACTCTGTGTGTGTATGTATATATATATGAAGTGATCTCCATCTTTAATGTTGGATGAGCTCCACACAGATTGTGTCCCCTCAGGACCGTGTGAATCGTGTGATGCTAAAAGTATGAGAGGTTGTCATATGAGATTTTGAGATCGAAATTCGACGCGTCTGAACATATACCTCATCCATGTTTTAACCATTTACATTAATGACTAGTAGTCATCCGTGATTACCTCCTCCGTATTTGCCCGGAGACGTGATTACCTCCTCCGTATTAGCCCGAAGACGAATTGACCGAGACGTTAGAGATAAATAAATCACCATTTACCACAAAAGTGACTTAGATTGTGCCAACAAGACATTATATTATTATAGTAGTCCCCTTGGACACTACGACCCCAATTTAGCAACGTTTGTATATTCATCGTCCTTGAAGCCCGACTTGCAAATGTAATTATTTATAATCTCATATAATTATTAGGGTCATTTTATGTATAATCCACATGTCAAGTAGACGATCATCCTCTCCGATTCACCTATCAGATAAATCCAGAACACAACTTATATCTCCAAAATTGACCTCAATCGGAGAAAATAAGCTCTTTAAAAAAATTTAAAATTAATCATGTTAATTAAAACAATTATCAACTCTAGAGTGCTCTTTCAGAAAATTTAACTTCTGGGTCACTAAATACCTAATTTACATAGGTTGGACATGTAATGGCACTCTCAGGCAACTAACCGTATACGACAAGCGCTAATCATATTCTAATTATTTGTTTAATAAGGGCATGTGTGCTCAACAAAGACATCTTGCACTTAGTTGGTTCGATTCCTTCTAGGGTCCGAGAATCTCATCTACAATATTCGATATGAACTTTACTTAGCTTGTAAATGAATATATTATGGTAATTAATCGTTTGGCACACTCATAATGTTGGCCAATGAGTCTTTCTTATCGAGTAGTATATTTGTACAAACACGCGCATTAGGCTTTAATTGGATGGCATCTATATCTATCTTGAATAAAGTTACAAGATATAGAAATCAAATTCTTCTACAATCAAAGTTGAAGAGATAAATTAATAACACTTTATGATTAAGAGGGAATAATGATTTGTTCTTTGGAAACTAAAAGTTGATATAATTCTTCTATGGATATCATAATCTAAATGACATTGAATATCTAATAATTAACACTCATTTATTTGTATAGTGAATTTGAATTTGTCTAATCACATGGCATTCATTTGTTTCATACTTTCATATTACAACTAGTGACCTTCCTCAATCTCACCCCTAAAGCTCTAACCTTACCGTCTATCGACTACCACCATACATCTTGCTTTATCTCACTTGCTCTCTCGTGATCGTAACTCGTAGTTCCTCAGAGAAAGATACAATATATAGTTGAGAGCTTGATCATGATTAGGTGAAGTCAAATAAGTAGTTGCGATAAGAGTCGACTTGATTGAAGCATGCACTTTGCTTTCTTAGAGTTGGACCAAGGATCTAGTAGCTACCCTTTGCAACTTGCATCTTTGCGAAATGGGCATGGCCACATTGAGAGGCTCTTAATCTTCTCAAACCTACATTAGGGCAGCCTTTCCACATGTAACTCACTATCTAGTGCACCAATATGCTCCTCTTTTCGACATGTTTAATTATTGAGTCTTCTACAAGAAGGGTCGCGAGATAATGATGGAATCAAGCATATATTTGGGGGTATATCTAGACCTAATCCTAACTATGTTTTTATTATTTCTTGTCGAACGAATATATGGTCCGTTGTTCATCTTTTTCTTTCGCAAGTAAATTATGTTAGAGACATACATATCACATATAGCATGATATTTAATTCCACTTCTTTTTGACCTAGACTTAAGTCTTAACATAGCTCAAGATATTAAACTTGTTAGGGTTAAGTGGGCTTGTCGGGTGAGATAGTCGAGCTAAATAGGTCAATCAAGCCAAGTGAGTTGGTTGGGTCGAGCTAATCAAATAATTCAATCTAGTTGAATTGGTCGGTCAAACAAGTCTATCAGTTCTACTCAGAAAGACAAATTAAATTTAAAATCAAAATCAAATTATTTAACATTACATTGACTAATGAAATAAAACATTAAAGGAACATTTTATTGTGATGTGAAAAAATCAGTTTAACAAAATACTCTAATTTAAAAAATAAGTTCCAGAGTGATATGAAGTTCTACCTAACAATAAACAGCAGACCTTCAATAGAATTAGTAGTGCATGAATGGAAACACAAGGAACTTTTGCCACATCTCGTCATTGTCTTGTTCGACTTTGTCGCCAGTCTATGAAGAAATTTTCAGCATCCCCTGTAGATTTTCATGAAAATACGATTTTGTGAAGCTTGCTGGAATTCTAGTCTTGCAGGAAACCAAACAAGCATAATGAAGGAAGAAACAAAACAACACGAGTTCTTATGTGGTTTTGGGATATTTGGTTAGAGTAAAAACCATATCTTCAGATCAGTGTTTCAGAACTCCCATAGTGATAAACTAAAGTGTTCTATCTTTGGTTTAATTAACTTCCTAACTATTGTGCTTTTGCGTTATAATGTACATAATTGTTCATCTCTGATACTGCCACTATCTTTGGTTTCCATTCCCACTAGAACAATTTAAAGGCAACCAGAAAAAAAAGAAGCAAAATCTTCTGACCTTAAAACAAATGATGAAAACTTTTTCCTTAATCAGTATGATTCCTTTACCAACTTGGTATTAAAATCTTGGACAATTTTGCAAATATATGAAAATGATAATTTATAGAAGGTTACCATGAACTACCCTTAGAGCAGTGCAGAAGCAAGCGTATTTGGAAGTGTGACAAGAAGACATGTTCCTAGAGTTTGAAAATGAAGTCGAGTTTCTAGATCTAACTCTGGAATATAGCTTACCCACAGGTATTACAAAACTTTGCATAATACAAAATATCTGAAAAAGGAAAAGCTGAAACATCGCACACATACCATTATATGGACAGAAACCTAAATAGAAGATGTATATTAATCAAATGGAAATTACTATAATTTTGATCCAAGTTTACAGAAACTTGATTTGGATATTACAAGAACAGAATTAGAGTTGATATCTTCACTGAGACAATTAGGAGAGAAAATAACCAGAATTAGAAGACAACATGGTAACAGTTCAGAAATCATTGTCATTTGCAACAGGAAAGTTTGTGAATTAATCCTACATGTCAGACAACCAGAACATTGCTTAATATTAACCACAAGCCAAGAAGGAAAAAAGAAGAGTCTGAAACATGAGGCAACCATAAACATGTGGTAATTTCATTCAGTAAAATAAGGTGAAAGTGCCATTTATGATGAATTGACTAAGAAAGTATGTCCTAAATAATGAAATAATTTTCACTAATAACGGCCAAATAATCAAGTCTATTGATGCTTTCAACTATTTGCCAAGTTGGCTGAACATTGGACAATTTACAATATACAGAACCAAGGTGTATGCATCTCCTGAATAAATGAGCAGCTACTCTTCGTTTAAGATAAATTTTAAATTTCTAAATCTTAGCGTCATGTCCTAATAGAATAGTGAATCAGTGTATAATCAGCATTGGTTAATATCAAAGAGACTTCTAGGTTTCTGATTTAAGTTAATGCAATGAAACAAAAGCTCATTATTGCTGTATGTCCAATTATGAAGAAAAGTAACATCATTAACAGATAAATTACCTGCCCCAGACAATGAGATGATACATCCCTTCTTATCTCAATATCTCATCTACCAAAATTGGTCCAACTTCTTTATCAAAAGCAGTGACAGAAGAATTCCAATAAACCGTAAGATCACATATTCAATCTCAAGTCCCTTTTGTTGATTGAAGAATAAGAAAATATTTTGAGCCAGTTAGCATATGAAGTCATGATGGATTTTCTTTCTTGTGTGACTAACTGGCATTAGTATTTTCGCTGGAAGACATAATTTCTGGCCTTGCCACGTCACTTACTCTTACTACTCTGCTACAAATAACTTTGAAGGACTGTGATTCATAAGGCCTATTGAGCAAACTTATGGGAAGCCTTAATGTCAGTTTACGTCGACGCCGACCCTTGATGTATAAGCTAAACCTCCCCAGGTTCTCATTCTTTCTGCTACTTCCATCGACACTTGTTGTGCTGTCATCCTGTGTGTCTTCTCTTAAAACAGTCTCAGAATTCAGTTGACCAGCCTTTATATTACTTTTTGATTCTTCTGATTCTTGTTTCTCTATCCAGCTTACATCCAGTGATTTGCTAGCATTTATTAACTCAGAAATTCCATCATTCTCTTCAGTCCTTTGCCCTTCTGACTGAGACCTTGTGCTGACACCAGTGCTTATTTCAGATGCTATTGCTGGTGCCAATATAGATTCAGCAATAGAACTTACAACAGGTGGCCAAATATCCACTGGATGGATTCCAGACCATACAGATCCTGGTACAAAATCAGGTACATTTTGACCAGCATTGCACTGCCATGGATAACAGTCTCCATGAAATATATTGCTATTCATACCAAAAGTGGAATTGGGAATGACTGGAGGTTGGGTGTATGGTGGATACATTATTGGGAAGGTATGAAGGATGTTAAGGGGCCTAGTAGAAGAAGGATAAGGAAGATGAGGTGAGCTACATATGGGAGGCCTTGGTGAGATGACAGTTGTCTGTGTGGCATGAAGGCTAGTACTCAAAGGCCACGGGGCAACTGCAGGAATTGTACCACTAGGAGGAAGACCAATACTTACAGGAATGGGACCAAGTACTGGGGCAGGAGATGGATTAAATGGCGTAGCAAAGGCAGACAGCTTTTTGGAGGGGATTTCTCTCCCGTCGGTGATACTAATCTGTGATTGTATTATTGAATCAGTGGCACAAACTTTGTCAGAGGTGTCACTGTCAACCGTTTCGAAATCTTGCGGGACACTAGAGTATGAAGTGATTTGAGCAATGCTACACGAGGCTTCCTCATTATTTCCCTCACTTTCAGCAGTGATAAAATACTGTAATGCTTCCGCAGATATATTTCTAGGTGAATTCAGACTGCAATCAACATTTTCTTGAACTTCTTGAGTCTCATGATCAAGCACATTAGTCACAGCATTATTATTGGTAGGCAAGCTCCCACTAGAGGCCACCTCCAATACAGAAGAAAAAGGTTCTAGAGGACTATAAATATCACAATCTTGCTTTCTTCCTTCTTCCTTCTCAACTTCAGCATTTCCAACTGTGTCTAAAACCTCTTCCTTTTTAATCAAGTCCTCCTGAGCTATGCTAGATATCTCAAGTAGCGTAGTAGAATTTTCATGTTCCACAAATGGAAGTGAGTCCTTTACTTCTGGTACATTGCTTCCGACAAATTCCTCTTGTTTTGATGACATATCCTCCGGGGATTTCCTATTCTGTATCTTGGCAATGGTTCCTGGAGGTGCCAATGCTACATCTTTGTATGATGGAGAGTTACATAGACCAAGAAGCAATTGATTGTTAGGCTCAAAGATACTATTTTCCTGGTTATCATTGTGAACAGAGAATGACTGTGAATCTACGACTGCCATGCTTTCAGAAGCATTCCCAGGTTTACTCGAGTTCTCCTGGTTGGTGGATGAAGGCAATGACTTGACCCTGTAAGTGACAGCCCTGTATACCTTCTGACTAAATTTGGTTCCAGGTGACTGAACTTTCATGTTAACATCCTCATTGACGTTTCCAGGAACCACAGTTCTTTTTCTTAGCAAGTAATACCCTTTGCTCAAATAAGAAGATTGTGTCTTTGATTGCACCATCTCGTTAGGAACATTATTCATCTGGTAATTGTAGGATTTCCTAATATTTGTATACTGATGCTTGATTCGGTGGAATGACCCTCCAGTAGACCTTGGCCTTTGAACAGATTGCCAACCATTTTCGACCTCTGTATTTGCCTCCCTCACACCTTCACTAAATGAATTGAGATTCTGTTCTCTCTCCATAAATTGCTGAGGACCTGCTAACGATTTTCTGCTAACTTCTTCATATTTAGCCTGTTGAGAAACTGCTAAATGCTTTTCAGCAACAGCTTGTTCACGACCTGCTTCGGTGATTTCATTATCGACAATGAAATCTTTCACCAGTTTCACATCATATGCAAGATTTTGTTTTTGTTGTTGGGATGATGAATCAGCGACATTCAAGTTTTGAGAAGATAGCACTTTGACCTGAATAGGTAGGAAATTGAGTTGCTAGGATTGAAACAAATTACAAATAAGGTAAAATTAAATTTCATGAAATATAAGTTTCAGGGTAAATTGGCCGTTTACCATACAATTTGAGAATATCCATCACAATAATTATCCAAGATTATTTACAAAAATTTGAAACTATTCTGGAATAAAGAACTAAAATAAGCATCGACCTAAATGAATGATATATTTATCATACATTATTCTAAGAACACTCGTAAGTCAAAATTTTGTAGGACTGAAGGTTACTTTCATTGAACATTTATCCAAACTTTTTTTATAAGAGTTTATTCTGGAACAAAAAATTAAAATAATTATCTGACTAAAATGAATAAATAATAATGATACCTTAATCTAAGAACACTTATTAAGTCGTAATTTTGTAGTATTTCAAGGTCATTTTCATTGAATATGGCTGAATATATGTCGTTTCTCAAGAATTATTTTTGGAAAACTGTAATATTACTTTACAACACTAGGGATCTAGGTTATTCAAAGTTCAAACACAGGAAAATCCAACTGTCATGAGGCAATTATACTCCTATGTTGGACTGTCATTGTTATGGATAAAATGTTGCGAAGAACCATGCTGCTATGCGACAAGCTTATCTTCTTGATGCTCATCAGAAAGGCACGCATGGTGAAGAATATGCATGTTCATGTTATCAATAACTAGATGAGTGTGAATACCAAATAAATATCCATTATTTTACAAGAGCATATTGAAACCAGTACTAAAACAAACCAACACAGTTTTGGCAAGCCAACGTTTGAATTATGCAGAGATTAAGAATTATAATAATAACCATTCTTTATTGAAGAATGAAAACAAGATGAGTTTCAACAGACCTTCAAACCCAGGTTTTTTCTCTTCAATAATTCTGCCTCCTTTGCTTTATCATCTTGATTGGGATCAATATAATCAAGAAGATCAGACACACTGCCCAACAGAATACATAACCAGTCAAGTTTTCTTAGATAAAAAAAAATCGAAGGAATTTTTTGTTGCATATCTATCGGATTAAAAAAAAGTACATTTATCTCAGGAGCACTCTCTATTTTATCTGAAACATATTGGGGGCACCCCTTCTTAGTTTTTTAATCAAAAAAGTGCATCTCTTGTTTACCCCTTTTATGTAGAATTAGATATATTTTTTAAAAAATATATAATTGTTTAACAAAATATCCAAACCAGCTTTAAATAATCAAATTCAGCAAAATATTTTATATACTAGCTAGGTGTTACAAGATGTCAATATAGTGAAATTATCTGAGAATGCTGCTCTCAGGATGAGCTTCCATGTGCACTTCCTTCAATTGTAAAATGAACAATTTTTATGGATTGATGGATAATGAACGTGAGTTCTACAGAATTTTTGCTAACTTTCAAGATGAGTTAGAACTTGTAATAAATTAGATAATTTCTGATAAAAAAAAAATCAAATTTTGGCATAAAAGAAATAAGGTAAAAAGCAGGGAGCGATTTTAATTTTCTTTTAAAAAGAACATAGGTGACCCCATTAGGAAAGCCCCGAGATAAATGCCTAAATATTAAATCAGGATAAGCAAATGCTACAAGACAGGACCTATGTTGGCAGTGCATTCATATATCAGAGAATATTCGTGTTCAATGACTGCAATAGAGTTGGAACAATTATTCCATCTGTTGTAGTACCTTAGGTGGCCTTTGCTGGCAATAGATGCATCCGGCTTTCGCATACCATTCCGAGAAGCTTCTTGCTGCTCAATAGCCTTTGATTCAAAGTACTCAAGCCAGGCAGCAGCATCCTGCAAGACCAAACAACAGTTTTCACAAAGCAGACATTGATGCTGTACAAGATCCTAAAGAAAATAAGCTTTACAGCATATCGCCACATAAAGACACCTAAATTACCTGAGTACGCAAGTCATCTGGACCAAGCTTTGCTCTAAGAATTTGAAGTGTTGTTTGCTCATGTTGAACGCTCAAAGGATATGCTTCCATTAAGGATAGTGCAATAGCTATGGCATGGTAGCTTGCTGCAGTCTGATAATCAATGCAATAACAAAACTTGTTATACTGAATAATGATGATAGCATTTAAATTTATCAAGCTTTCAGGTGAAAGGGAGCAGCAGAATCTAACTGTTTTTTTTTATGGCAAACTAAATGTACTTGTGTTACAATAGATGGACTGGAAAGTGAATTTGGTTAGTAAAGCACAACTTGAGTAACAAAGGAGACCCCAAAAAACCCACCTAGTTTAGGCTATCATGCTTAACCCATTCCACATTCAGGAATCATGACGAGAATGGAAAGGACAAGTAGAAAAAGTAACTGAGGAGAGGTTAGAGGGAGATATGAGATGGGCAGAGGATTTTACATCCCATCTTGCCCGCACAATTTTTGCCCAATGCTTCTATGTTCTGCCACCACCAAACTGATAAGCACACACCCACATAGGGTGCCTTATAAAGAGGAATACCTAAGTAGGCTTTTATATTCTAAAATGCCCAAATACAGCCCTTCTCATTTCATTATACCAAAAGACCCTCTACTTTTGAAAATAATTTGATTTCTTTGAATCAACCTATTTTAGTGAAATAGCTTGAGTAAATAGAAAGAAAAAAAATAAAAAAGAGGTAAATGCCTATTCAATTTTTATAAGTAAATATATTTTTTAATTTAAAATATAAACTAATTAATTAATGAGTTCACTTGTTGAATGTTAAAAAGACAAGTTGTTTAAAAAATTATTTAAAAAAAATGAAAGTAAATATTGATTTAATTATATAGAAAATCTATTTTGAAAAATTCTAAAAAGGCAAAATAAATTAATTCAAATGATCCAATAGGTGAATGGAACAACTTGAGTAACTGAAATTAATTTTTTTTAAAAATAATTTACATTTAAATTGAATTTATCCTTTCTTTATTTTTAAAAATATATATTTTAATTAGTTGGCACATCCTTTTTCAAAATATATATATATATATATATATATATATATAATTTTTCAAAATTCAGTCCAGCAACTACTTTCATCAAGAGCTTGATAAAATAAATTTGATTAATTTTAACCATGTTTAATTTAAAAAATATAAATAGATTTCCTTTTAGAATTAGATAGACAATTATTTTAAACAAATGAATTATTTTATCCCAGAAATTTTATAAAATGAGAACCCCTCTCATTTTTTGAAATAACTCTAATTTAAAACATTTAAATCAGTAGGCATTTATTACTAAAGAACAAATAATAATAATTTATAACCAATTTCAATTAGTCAAGCTATTTCATCTACACAACTTGACTGATTGGAATTAACTAATTTTATATTTAAAAAATAATAATAAAAATTAAATTTACCTATTAAATGGACATTTGCTTCCTATTATTATTTTTTCCTAAATCCTCTTTAGCCACTCAAGTTGTTTCACCAAATATCTTAGTTCAAATAAATTGTCATCCTCAAAAGTGAAGGGTATTTTAGTTCAAAGAAATGAAAGGGGCCTTATTTTGGCATTTTGAAACCTATGGGCCATGTTAGGTCATTCCACATTATGAGTAGCAGTACTTGGGTAGCTCCAAGTCCATATAGTTTTCATCTCTCATGAACCAAGGAAAAGGAAGAGATTTTTGTACCTTAACATCAATTTACCCTACTAGTATTGAGGGAGATCAAGTTTCTAAGTTCCATTCTCAATACCATCATTAGACACTGGAAATATGGAGAAATGAAATTAAATGCAAAAATGAAAAATGAAAAATGAAAAATGAAAAAAAAAAAAAAAAAACTTAAAATAAACCTATAGACCATGCTAACTCTATTAACACCAAATGAAAAGTAAGTACCAGCTGAACCAACAAGAAGTAATTACTAATTATGTGGGATTTATTACATCAACCAAATGTCTTAAAACCATTAAAAGCACACACGGATTATTCAAAAAAACATGAGACAAAAGAAAAAAAATGAAAAACAAGCACAAACCTGAATATGGTCGGGGCCAAGTAATTTCTGATTGCATTTCAAAGCTTTATGAAGATATCTAAGCGCCACATGCACATTTCCCAGGCCTTCCTCCATCATAGCCACATTAATATATGTAGCAGCTGTGTTTGGATGAGATGGTCCACAGGTAAGATGTAAAAGATACAACGCACGCTTCACATACCTGATTACAATTAAACAAAATAATTTATGGAAGATGGTAAGCAACATGTTCTGGAGCATGGTCACCCTTATATCATTCTTAGTAAACCTATTGAAATCTACTAGTGAGTACAAGTTATAACATATATTAAAAACTGATGACCTTTTTGTGTATCAATCTTAACACTTGCATTGACATTGAGCTAACTAAAAGGAGAATATTCATTTAGCTACTATGTCTAGATCCTTGAAGTAGATAAAATAGCAACTTTCACTGGATGCATAACACCATCATCCATCATCAATGAACAGAATGATGAAAGTACTGAAAGTATTCAAGCCAGATCATAATGACAAACATCAAGAATAGACAACGTGTTGGTGCAGTTTGCACTAATAGTCAAACTTAGGTTTTGATGAATGACAAACAGGTTAAAGTTAGACGATGTTTGATCTAATGGATTTGTGAGGATTGCAGGTTTTTTTTTATCCGGGATGTTCGACTACCGGTGTCTCGATCCGGGACGTTCGACTCCCGGTGTCTTTTGATCCGGGATGTTTGATTCCCGGTGTAGATGATCCGGGATGTGCGATTCCCGGTGTGGATGATCCAGGATGTGCGATTCCTGGTGTGGCGATCCGGATGTGCGA
>JBAMIE010199278.1:0-11227 GCA_037177295.1 Kaempferia parviflora
ATATGTGTGTATGTATATATATATATATATATATATATATATATATATATATAACCTATATTTCAACTCCATTTTGAAAAATAAATCCCTAACGAACTACATGTCTAACAATCATCTATTAACCTTTTAGTGCTGATCCAGTGTCAAGGGCATAATTTTCAGTAGTTAGATATTCACAATTAGCATCACTCAAAAAAATTTCACCTGTGTGACAGAACCTAAACTATTTCCTAATCGAAGATTTGAAGAACATTATAATCCATTATTCATCCAACAAATGAAACTTGTGAAAGACAAAAACCGGTTCTTTTATATGTCTATTGCGTGAAAAAATATCATAGACAAACCTTGGTGTTGACAAATTTATAATTTCATAGTTGAAAGTAAAAGTAACAAAAAAATCATGGGGTTTATGGCATTGTGTAATTCACTTTATGGGACATACTGAGATCAGTACATATAACTTCATCTGATTCAAGTTCAAACATTCTCTTTGAGATGATTATCCCAATGTTGTTAACATAGTTATTGGCTTGCTTATGGCTTGCCGAGATAAGTGCTTCTATGGAGTGGATCTCTAACGTAAGGCAGTTGACGAATCTATAGGGCAATGCCAAGGTCATGAATATTACCAAATGATCCCATTTGACATAGAAAAGGAACAAAAAAAGTGATTAAAAAACTACAAAAACGCATCCTTAGAATTTTGAAACGTTAACGAAGAAAAAAAAGAAAGATCAAACGGCGGATACATGCAGGAAAAATGCAACTTCAGCAAGTTCCTCACCGATCGAGTCTCGTAGATCCTAAATTTATGAAGGTAGCAGCTCGATGCGTCGAAGTGGTTCTCGATCCCAGCTTCTGCCCCGCTCTCGACTGCCATCTGGAAGCCAAATCACTCGCGCATTCCAGTCCTGGCAGATCAGAGGACGACTAGCAGCCGGATCTCCAGATCCGCCCACCACTTCAAACGCCGCGGCACCTCGCAGCTCCTCCTCCCTTCTCCTCCTCCATAAATTGCGTCCGCGACCCGATCTCTTCGGCCCGCCCACCCAAGACGGCAAAAAAGGAACATGTAATGCACAAAAAAACAAAGAAATAATCTAGAAAAGGGGGAATTTTCGATCTTGCGAGACAAAGATCCAATTTTTGTTTCTCGGAAACGGAATTGGAGGTGAAAACAACAAAAAAGAGCTAAATCAGTGCTTGGTTTTGGAGATTGGATAGAAGGGTGGAACAAGAGAGAGGTTGTCTCGATCGTGAGGCGATGCGTAACCAATCCAAAAAAGAAAAACTAACCAATAATTGGGAGAAAAAGAAAACGACATATAAAATAAAATAATATTTTTTATTAAGAAAATATATATGAGCTTCAAAAATTTTAAACGACATTATATTAATTTATTGATCTTAAATATGTTTAACTCGAAAAGTCACCTTATTAATTAGTTAACTAATTCCTAATTATGCTACGGGTGACATCATAATTAATAAATAGGAGATTTAATAAAGTAATTAATGAGAGAGAGACATCCATTTTTCTTTATTTGGGAATTAAAACGAATTAGTGGATAAATAAAAAAAACAAAAAAGGGTAAAAAAAAAAAACCAAAAGAAGGGAGGAAAAAATTGACGTTATCTGAATCAATTAATTAATTATTTAGTTGGAGAATAAAAAGGAGTGATTTTGAAGGTGACGACCTCTCTGTCTTCCGAGGAACCCTAATGGGTCTTCTCCACCAGCTCTGGGACGACACCGTCGCCGGTCCGCCGCCCCTCGGAAAGCTTCGCAAGTACACCTCCTTCCCCGCTTCCTCCTCATCTGTCGCGTCCAACGCTGGCGCCGCTCAGATCACCCGCAGCGTAACCATCCTCCGCACCCCGCTCTCCCCCGCCGCGTCGTCCCCCATGTCCCCGGAGAGCGCGCCGGAATCCCCTATCTCCAGTGAGTTCCCTTCATTTTAAACCCCCTTCGTTTATCTCTATTAGCGGTGGAGACATCGAGTGGGATTAAAAAGATCTCATTTTGGGGTAAATTTCTTGGATTTGCAGCTCCGGGGCCACGAGGAGACTGGAAAAGGCTTTGTAGAAAACCGGCGCCGGAGGGAAGGGATATTGCCGTACCGAGAGCGCCCACCGTCTATGACTGGTTCGTATATCAACCCTAAAAAGTATGGAAATGAGTTGGTATTCTCCATTCAATTTGACAATTGAAAGAAACCATTGGCATTTGCATTCGCATTCCCAGGGTGGTGATAAGTGCACTGGACAGATGAAGCTTGGAAGGACGAGAACCGAAAGCAAAAGGAGTAGCAGGAAAACAAAAAAAAAAAAAAAAAATTCAGCTTGTCTTTTGATCTTTGTAGATGGTGCAGTTGTGTGTGTGTTGTTGTTCATAAGAAAGTTGTGGATCGATAGTAGAAAGAATTTGGGAGGGTTGAGTTCAACCTTCCAATCACTTTCTGAGTTGTGTTCTAGTTTTTACTTGATCCCTCTTCCTTTTCCATTGTGATCTATCTCTTCTCTTTCATTTGTCTTCTTGGCCTTGTAATTAATACCACTGTTCTGTTTTGCTGAATGCAATGGATGTCATCAACTCAGCTGGTTTATCTCTTCGATATGTCAATCTCATATTTAAGAAGAAAAAAAAATCTACTTGGACTTTTAGTGCATTGTAGCAAAAAGGAAGAAGACTGTGATCATCACCATTGATTGACCAACAATTAATAAGTGCTGGTGTTGAACTCATTGTTTGATACACGGATTATACGACGCTTGAAAGAATACCACAACTACTCAGATAGATAATGATGATTAGTCACGACGACAGATATCCCAAACATGAACATTGAAACAAAGCCGAGAGGAGAGGATCAGGTTGCGAGTGACCCAAGAAGCACATACAATTTTTTCCAACACCGTTTCATCTCATGGATAATAATTGCTGTCCAATTGTTGTCATCGTGAAGCAAGGAAATCGGTGGTAGTAGCATTTCTCTACCTTTCTTTTAGCTCTTGTTCAAACTTGTGTAGTTTCTCACGGATGGGTACCAAAAACGACCTCATGTCCATGCATATCTGGCTCTTATCTACTCCTCCTAAATCCTTTTCCTCGCCGAGGCTCACCGTCATCTGCAAGAACAGTTAAAATAGAGCAACGAGCTTGAAAGACCATACTTGAAACA
The DNA here is from genome assembly GCA_037177295.1 of Kaempferia parviflora. Lineage (NCBI taxonomy): Eukaryota > Viridiplantae > Streptophyta > Magnoliopsida > Zingiberales > Zingiberaceae > Kaempferia > Kaempferia parviflora. The sequence continues at coordinate 3,186 of JBAMIE010199278.1, forward strand.
AAATAAATTTAAGCATTCAGCCTTTGTCAGTTGTCACTCATCCATTGTACTATCGATCATTTTGTATTAACCTCGTGATTTACCTCCCTTCACATAACCAGCCGACTGTAAAGGACGTTTAGGGTGAGCGTAATCACCTTTTGCTATAATCGATCATTTTATAATACGATATTATCAGCAAAAATTGAAAAACACAACATAAAGGAATAACTTGCCAGTGTGTCACTTTGGTTATACTTTTCTTTTATCTATATCAATTCCTCACTCTTCAATGAGAACCATAGAATCTGTTGATTAACTTTATACTGATTTACATCATCTCAACCTATTTAACCCCTACGTTCTATTTTTTTTTTTTTTTTTTTCAATAACCTCATGTCAATCTTAACTTTCTCATCTTAGAACAACTCGATAATTTGATCCATAAAACATAATACACAAAAGATTCCAAAAGCCATTCTGCATTTTAACCATCTACATTCTGTTACTACAAATGGTCTCTTCCAACATTTTGTTGTGTATTAACGAGTCTAAGTTATCTAAAATTCTTGCGACAATCAAGGTGATCAAATAACCATATTATTAGAGAATTGGGTTGTAGGGACATGAAGCAAGATGGCATCGTACCTCCAGATCCTCAAGTTCACCAAACGAGAACTCAGGGATATCTAAGTGGCCTTTGATCTTCTTGCATTCATTTTGGATTTGCCATTCACCTGTTCCATAACTACTGAGAACTTAATACCAAATGGATAAAAAAGGAAAAGCTAGAGCAAACAAGCAATAAGTTCAGATACTTTTCTGTACCTTTGAATTTTAATCTCAATTCATATGTATAACCAACTCTCTTCTTATTTCTTACAGTCACAAGGAATGCCTGCAATGCAGAGACATTAGAAAATGTCACCCGAGATGCTTTTAGCAGAGTAGAGTTTAGTATAATGGGAGTGGTTTGACAATAACCACACAAGTAAAACGAACTAAGATAAATAAATTCTTTCAAACGTAGTTATTTAAACAAAAGATGACCCAAACTGGCCAGAATCCTGGGCTGGCTGCATGACCAGATTGGACGGGCATCACAATCTAAATAGAAAGTAGTTAAACCAGCCAGATTTTTTTTTCAACAAATCAGGAGCCGACCACTTTTTGAAAAACTATATTTATATTGTTAATGGTTTATGACCGCAATAATTATGGAATTCAACCAGTTAATCAATAGTTAACTTGTACAAATCAATTCTCATTCCAGTAAACAATTTGACTAATTGATACAGAACTTTTTTAAATTCAATTAAGACCCATCATCCAAATTTTACAACTACACTTTCAGGTATATAATATTTCTCTTAGTTGCTAAGAAACTAACCTAAAAAAATCAGCAAGAACTATAGTAGTAGAAGTAGATTTCTTATATCGACAAGTTGGTGGAAAAGTTCCATTGATTTACACCAGGTTTGCAAAATCTGTGTATTTGAACAATTCTTTTTTTAAAAAGAATTATATATAAACTATTTATTTTGGCACGGTAGCTGGTGACATTATTCATGGTACAAAATAATAGAAAGCGTCAAACAAACAATTAAGCTTGGGTAACAGGTGGAATTTTCTCAAACCCCACTTACATCTCCTGAACATTTGGTCACGCCTTCAATATATGCTTTACCATTGGAGAACTCCAATGAGTCCAAAGACTTAGCAATTCCTGAAGAGATCAAACCCATTTTCACTGTCATAAACGAAGCAAAATGGTGCTCATAAAAGGGCCACACCATCTCCATAAGGTTATATACCTTTATCCTGTCACTTGCCCATGTATTCAGGTTTTTCTCCTCCCAAGTCCCAGCCTGCATATTCATTCAATGAAAAAGTCATCCAGGATTAGAGGATCAAAGAATGAATAGTGAAGTAACCGTAACTGAATTCTTATTACTCGGCATTGTTGACAAATGGCATGGAATCTCTATTTCTATAACTAAAACGAAATAAATAAATAAAATGAAATAAAGATAATGATGACCAAAAGGTTATGTAAAATATGCAAGCAAAAAAGTATACTGGTGCACCACCTCAGTAATTTGTCATCTAACAAAAATTGTGCTCGAGTTTAGTTATATGTAATGCCTAAAGAAATTTTTGAAAGCAAGCTAATATTTAAGGTATTTGGAAGATATTTTAACAAGAAATCATTTTAATGATATCTGTCTGTCCATTAGCCTAAATAGACACTTCTTGTTTGAAGATAAATCTAAAATAAAATAATGGATGTGTCTGCTAAGACAGAAGGAAAAGAGAGCAATGCCTTCTTCAAGAAAAAAAAATTCAATTCAGTTGCCTACTTCAAGAAGAAAAAGAGAGCAATTTGGATCTTCTTTCCCCACTTGGGCTAAAAAGATTGGCTTAACTGTGCATGCCTTTGGGAATGACAAAAAAAAAGAGCCTAGAATTGCCATTTTCTATGAGTTACTCATTTTTTCCTCTCTTTTCAAGTATACAAGAAAGGGAAGTCCTCGTATTGACGTAAAAACATCCATTACTGGGTGTTCTCAAAGTTGAAACACATGGCTTGCTAACTCATGTTGGAAAAACCTTTGACAACGATAATTAATTGGGTAGATACATTGATTCATAATGATCTACAAAATAGGTAGGGCAGGGAACAACAGAAGAAACAGAGAGTAAGAATAAAGTAAAGAAAACAGAGGGAGATATTAAAAGAAGGAAAGGCAGAATTTTTATTTGATTTTCTGTATGTTACCATAAGAAAAGTTTCCCGCATCTAGTTACAACTTAGGGCATAGTTCATCTATGTTACTGTTTTCTAACAAACGCCTTAGAAGATACGAAATGCAGCATATCCTCTCAAGATGAATTTCTCTTCCATCAAGCAACAATACCAGAAAAAACAACAAACTTGTGGTTAAAACTAAGATCAGAAGGAGAAGGGCAAGGGACCTGATTCCAGACAGATCCCAGGGAGTTGGGTTGCGCCGGCTTGGAGATGTCATCGGCCGTGAGCTTTCGAGGAACCGGCAGGGGCGCAGCGTCCTCCCGCGTGTCTCTCACCCAGTAGGTGTAAGACGTCTGCTGCTTCTGGACCACCTCGCCGCCCTCCATGCAGATATCACCGCAGCCGGGGCAGAAGACAACCGCCGATCCGCGCCGCGAAGGACGAAGATCAGTGGAAACGGAATATCTCGAGGCGGGCGACGAGAGACTCAGAAGACTTGGAGGAGGGAGGACGGAGGAGGAGACCGGTCGTTTCTGGCGGCCATTAATAGTAATGGAGGAGAAATGGTTTCTGATGGACCGACCGGAAGCCGCCTGGAAGCTTCGACGTGTTCTTCCACCTTCGTTGGGTATATGATAGACCTCGAATTAATTTGGGCTGTATAAACCTAACGGCCCAATCAAGCCCAAATAGCGGAAAAAAAAGGAAAAATAAATTTTGTTCCGTTTCCGGGACTCGAACCCGGGTCTCTCGGGTGAAAGCCGAGTATCCTAACCAACTAGACTACAACGGAATTCTAATCATCAGCGATTCGATTTTATTACACTTAAACAATATAAAACGATTCATATGAAAATTTGTTACTCTAAAATCTTCACTATGTTTTGTTTTCTTTTCGGCAATGTTCTCTAAATTATCAATATTGTAATTCAATACTTAAATGTCCGAAGTAACAGCTAAGTATTTGATAATATTTACCTTTATCGCCTGGTTTTTTTTTTTGGTATCTATAGAGTGAAAAAGTTATGGGCATTTGATTTACATGTTTTTCATTTTCATTTTTTAGAACATATACATTTTTTAGAAAATAAAAAATGATAATTTATCATTCTCTATTTTTCTAGAAAAATATTATATCTTTTTCTAGAAAATAAATATTGAAAATGCAAATCAAACACTATTTTTTAGAAAATATGTATTTTCCAGGAAATGAAAATGAAAAATACGTCAACCAAACGCCCCCTTAATTTTTCTTTTTTATATTTATTTATCGCATAAGTTCTTCTAGTATATGACTAGAAGTACTATTTCTTCTTTCAAAATCGTATCTAACTAAAAACGTACTATTGACTTTTGTTTGTCGTCCTCTCGTTATTTGAGAAGGACCAAAGCTTCAGTTTAAGTTTTTGTTCGACTCATTTTGATTGATTTTGACTATAAGTTAGAAATGAATAAGTTTTGTGGTTTCTCCTGGTAACTGTGTTTCCAGTTGACAACTTATTTAGGTTATTTATATTCTCTAGGACTTCTCACCAGTCGATGGGAGAATTGCTGCCTTGAACTTGTTTCTCTAAGTCTAGAAGATTGTTTTCAATTACAGTAATTCTATGATGCAAGGAAGTTAAGAGGGCTACTATAGTGTTCTTCTACTAGATCTAGATTTGAGTACTTTTTCTAGGTACCTCAGTTGAATCAACTCTGTTATATCCATTTTCCTTTGTCTTAGAATATTTTTATGTGTATTCTCAAGCCTCCTCGTAATGAGTATTTTCAAAGTTAAGTCTGTTCATGCATACTTGAGTTCATCAAGGATGTTATGAAGAGTTACAAACTTTTCGTCAAGTTGTGTTTTGCTACTTCCAATCAATCCTTTGATTTGTAGTAGGAAGTTTTTGATTGGGTTTCAAAGCGTTGAGGTTTATTGTCTACAATTAATCTAGCTAAGGCTAGTATATCCTGTTTTGTAGGTATACTATCTAGTCTTAAAGTTCATTTTAAAGACTCTTGAGTATGTTTAATGCAATCCAGGTTCTTCTGAATTTTACCTAATATTTGGTTATTTTGTACCATGCTATTAGTTATTAATTGGTGTATTTGTTGGAGTTCTAAAGAACTTCCTTGACTTAAGAGTAAATCCGTAATAAAGTTTAAGTGTGGATTGTCTGTATACAGACAGTGTGTAAGATTTTTAGTCCTAAAATAACAATTGTGTTTATTTTGGTCAAAGTGATGATTGTTCTAGCTGGATGTTGCAGGGCTAGAACTTGATAATCAAGTTTTCTATTCTCGTTAAGAGAGTTAGGAGTCATAAAAAGTTGCCAAGTTTCATAATGGCTCTGATACCCTATTTTGAAGGTTTATTAAATGATCCAGTTTCAGATCCAATAGTTCTGGAAATTGGAGTGGTTGTGCTCCTTTTGAAATTATGTGTCTAAGTTTGTCATTGTTTTCGTTGAACTTTTTGAGTCTTAGAGTAGAGTTTATAGATGTCTAGTGTTAAATTAATATTTTTGGTGTTTTCAACAAAACTAGTCTTTGTTTTAGGCTTTTGAAGGATTTGGGATAATTCTAGACACATAGGAATGATAGTTTTCTCAGTTTTGGTCTCATTAGGGAGCCTCACCTATTTGGAAATTCTAGAAATCTTGCGCCTTAGTTTTTCACCTTTACCCAGGCAAAGTTAGGATTTATAGTAAGCTTCCAGCTCTTGCTACCCAACTTAGAACTAGCACAGATTTTACAAGTGTGAAAAACCACAATAATTCCATCTTCTTTCTTAGACAGTTACCGTTCTATAATAATATATATTTGGACAAGGATTGAGGATTCTTGACATAAGTTGTAGAGTAGGATTGTCTGAAAATATTCAATGGAAAAAAGTAATTGGTCGTCAATTTAGCTTATTAGAATAAATTAAAGGGATCTAAGTATGCAAAAAACACAAGTCCATCCAAAATGAAGTGTGTTTCAAGGTAAAGCATAGATTGATTAATCTATCTAAAACTTCCAATTGTCAACTGCCACCCTGAAAAGCAAAACAGCTACTCACATATCGGATCTTGATGTTTTCTCGAAGGGCATCGTAGGTAATGATGGGAACTTTAGAAGTTAAGATGCACGTTAGTTGTTAAAATAAAAGTTAAGATGCACCAACACAGCCACCCAGAATCGCCTTTATAAAGATCTTCGAACAACAACTTCAAATCAATTTTTTGAGTTTTTGCTTCCATTCTGTGCCAAAGCTCCGATGACTACGACATCATTCAAAGCTGCTCTACACCTCTCCAACTTCAAAACTCTGCTATGCTCAAGCTTCAACAACGCAACGCCCCTACGTGCTCAAACAAGCCTAGCTTTTGGTAACGCTTTGTTAGTTGCAACTTGCAAGTTGTTTTGATTCGTTTCCTTTTTACTTATTTATCTAGTGCCCTACCTTTGTAAAGAAATGATTCTCCTTCTTGTTCCAAAAAGAGATTAATAGTGATTGTCCATCAAAAACGGTCTAAGTGGCTACGGACCTTAGAGTAGTAGCCATGGGACTATGAACCAAGTAAAACCAACGTGTCCATTTTCAATTCAATCCTTATCTTTCTACAACGCGACTTTATTTTTCGAATGATTTTTGAATGCATACGAAGTGCGTTATTCAGCCCCTAGCACTTTTTCAAACCAATATTTTTTACTTCATCCTAGTTAGAATAAATTCTTGCTTAGGTACTTGAAAATACAGTATAGCAAGAAAATTCCTTTTCAAATGATTTTTGCACCATTGTTATAAAATAGTTAGAGAGTGCATTAATAATGGAAATTTTGTGATTGCAAATTCCTAGTGCCGTAGAAATATTCCAAATATTATTTATAATGCACTGTTGGATGTGATCCAATTTGATCTGAGATCAAATTCGAAAGTGTCTTCTTTACGGGTGAACTGCTAAAGTCTCTAGTTCCCAAATTTTATAGTTTTGTAGCCATAAATTCTTATTTCTTTTGACTGTCCATTTTTGACTAAGTATAAGTATGCATGCATTAGTGCTAACTGTTGGTATAATAGTCTCCGGGTCAAATTAACCATGTTGACTGGACACAAGCTTGGGTCAAGCTTGGGTCTCAAATTTCGATATTTGACAATGTAGTGTGACAATGTATTAGGAGATTGTTTAGTGCAATTGTCCTTGGGTCAGGTCGACTCGTTTGACTAAGCTTGAGTTGATTCAGGCTTGTGTTTCGATGTTTGACAATAGATGGAGATTGTCAAACAGAAGTCAAGTAGGTCAAGGTTGACTGAATACTTGACTGGAAAAGACCTACTGAGTGAAGCTAGGCAGATTGGAAGTTCTAGTGATTGAAGCTAGGTAGAAGGAAAGTCCTGGTGAGTGAAGCCAGATAGATTGGAAATCCAGGTGAGTGAAGTCTGGTCCTGGTGAGTGAAGCCAGGTGAAAAGTTCTAGTGAATGAAGCTAGGCAAACTGAAAGTCCTGTCGAGTGAAACCAAGCAATGGAATATAGATGGGTCACGGTTGACCGGACATCTGGTGTTGGAAAGTTCAAGTGGGTCAAGGTTGACCGTACACTTGGCACGAGACGGTAAGTCCAAGTGGGTCAAGGTTGACCAGACACTTAGCACGTGATGAAAAGTCCAAGTGGGTCAAAGGTTTGATCGAACACTTGGTGACAAGTCCTAGCAGGTCACGGTTGACCAGATGCTAGGCACGAGGAGTCCCAACAGGTCACGTTTGACCAGATGTTGGGTTTGACTTGAGTGAGTCAAGTCATGGTTGGATTTGACTTGAGTGGGTCAAGTCATGTTGGGTTTGACTTGATTGATCAAAGTTAAAATCTGGCCAATTGATCAGTTGATTGATCAGTTGATCAATTAGTTGATCGATCAGTTAATCGATCAGGTGATCAATTGAGCAGTTTTCTCACGATGTCGCGAAGTCATAGAACGTTGCTGGATCGATCAACTGATCGATCCAGCCACTCCCAATCGATCAGTTGATCGATTGGACTGTGTTTCTTTCTCACGAAACGTGAGAGAAAAGAAGGAATTGCAATCGATCAGTTGATCTATTGCGGTAACCAATCAATCAATTAATCGATTGGTTTCTTACCGTTGTGACACAATAGGTTTAAAAATAGGTGTTGCGGCGGCGCACAAGACACTCTCTCCTCCACTGTTCTTCTCTGATCTTCTCCTCGTAGGGATCTAGGCATGCAAAACAAAATTTTGTGGGCGAATACTTCGCACAACCGCAGCGGAACGGATCCCTTCCAGAAGATCCTTGTGAAAATATTGTTCGTTTTACTAAAA
>JBAMIE010199285.1:0-11224 GCA_037177295.1 Kaempferia parviflora
CAATTTGATGTTTATTTTGATATATCTATTTAAAAGTACTAGAGCGCCTAGGCTGTGCCTAGGCGCTAGGCGCCAGTCAAGCGCCCGACTGGCGCCTAGCGCTTTTTGCAACACTGATATATCAAAAGCATGATTTCATTTATGGAAAATAAGTCATTTAGGAGCAACATACCAAAAGCATATCTTATATGCCCCTCTTGCAAATTATATGAGGGGATCTAAACAAAATTCCCTTGATTATTTGGGGTGAATTGAGTAGAGAAACACCCTTCCACACGTAGTAATAATCAAGTTTTTACCTTATTTCATCTCTCTCCTTTCATTCCATGAACCCACTTTTCCCTTCTCTCCGATTCCTTTCTTTCCTTTCAACACAAGTAAACAGGGCCTCAAGCTTTTAGAATATGATCAATCATATTACCATTTGACAAATTTGTTTTAACATAAGGAGCAAAACAAGAAGAAGAAACAATGATGAATCCGTATTTATTTATTAGCCTTCATGGACCAAATGGGTTAACATTCTACTTGCTATGTGGAAGGCTACATTTTTTTATGTATGCAGCTTCTTGTAATATTTGCTGTGGAAATTGTGATCAACAAATGTGTTAAACTATGTGATGATAGAGATGCTTTATAAGCACTTGGTTCTCTCTTGTACTGTCCATGTATTAAACTTTAATTAATTTGGGACAATTTATGATGATGGAACATTTTGATGTAGAGGAGGTAGTGATCGCATATAAAATGTTTATCCGTTTTTGTGCTTTATAACACTTTCTTTCAGAATCTTTTACTGTAGAGGAGGTATCAGTATTAATCGCATATAAAATGTTTGATCCGTTTTGTGATTTATAACATGTCTTTTACTAAACATGTTTTATCCCTGAATGAAAAATGTGCAATCAAAAATTGTAGCATTCTTTTCACCTTGTAGCATATGCAATCATATATTTTTCTAATCCTGAATTGGATCTCCTACAGTAAGTTAGATTCCACAGTTTAAATCGACTAATCTCTTTAGCAATAAAATACTTAGTAAGGAAGTTAACTAGAACTATTTATGTTCAAATCTATTGTAATGGATTAGCAGTTAAATTATATTTTATGACTAGATTCATGTTAAGTAGTTAATTAACAATTGTGACTTATTCATATGGTTAATTGTTTGCATGATGCATTATGCATTGATCTAATGTTATTTCTATACATTTAAATGCAGTACATATCTGTCTTGGTTAGTCTATTCTAATTTGTTATTATTTATTGTATCAATTAGTTGTGGAAATTATATACGAATTTCATATGGTTGAGCAGGAGAAGGTGATGGACATGGCAACTGCTGATTCTATGCAAGTAGGGGATGGTAGTAACGTGAGATGGGTACCAAGGATTGATATGTTGTTTGACAGTGAGAATGATGCATATGAATTTTATAATGCATATGCAGAGAACGTGGGTTTTATAGTCAGGAGATCAACATTGTGGACCTCAAAAAATATCATCACTAGGAGGACGTTTGTGTGCTCAAGAGAAGGCTTTCGAGAAAAGAAAAAAGGTGCAAAAGAGGCTAAGTGTCCAAGGCCTGAAACAAGAATTGGTTGCCCAGCATGCATGACCATCAGGCTCACACCTAGTGGAAAGTACCGTGTGACTGAATTTGCACCGAACCACAACCATCAGATAGCAACTGTGTCTACAATTCATACATTGAGGGCAAAAAAACTGAGGCGTAAGGCTCGATTTGCTAGAGCAGATCTGACAGATGATACTGTGACAACACCAGAGTTTGAAACTGAGGATGATGCCTATGAATTCTACAACATGTATGCTGGTAGGTTAGGATTCAGTGTTCGAAGGGCAAGTGTGACTGTCAATGCAGAAAATGCCATAACAAGAAGGATGTTTGTTTGTTCACGAGAAGGCTTTCGGGAGCAGAAAAAAGGAGCAAAGAGGGTAAAGAAACCCCGTCCTGAATTCAGAACAGGTTGTCCTGCCTGTATGGTCATTCGAATAACGCCTAGTGGCAAGTATCAAGTAACTGAATTTGTTACATATCATAACCATCAGCTAGAAGCTTCTCTTTCTACTGAGAACTTGATATCTCAGACTGCAGATAATGGTTTAGATCGTGCTGCAGAAATGGCTGATGAATCTGCAGAGAATGCCGACAATAAGCAAATACAATCTCGTCAAAATTGCACCTTGCTTTCTGCTGATAAGAAAAACCATCTACAAACCAAGCGTATTAAGGCTATTCAGGTTGGTGATGCTGGGGCCATATTGGAATATTTGCAAAAGATGCAGGAAGATAGCCCATCATTTTACTACGCCATACAAGTTAACAAAGATGATGATTTATCAAATGTCTTTTGGGCGGATGCAAAATCTATGATGGATTTTTGTTACTTTGGTGATGTTGTATTCTTTGATACTACCTACAAAATACTTGGTTATGGTAGGCCATTTGTGTTATTTACTGGTGTAAACCATCATCACCAAACTATCATATTTGGTGCTGCGCTACTGTATGATGAAAACACAGATTCGGTGAAGTGGTTGTTTGAGAGTTTCAAGGCAGCAATGAGTGGGAAACAGCCTAAAACAATTTTAACAGACCGTTCGGCAGCTATAAGTGAAGCAATAGCTGCAGTTTGGCCAGGCACAATACATCGATTCTGCATTTGGCATATATATCAAAATGCTGTCATGCAACTAAGTCAAGCATTCCACGGATCAAGAACTTTCGGATATGATTTCAGCAGATGCCTGTTTGACTGTGAAGATGAAGAAGATTTCTTGAGAGAATGGGAGGCTATGTGCAGAAAGTATGAACTTAAAGAAAATGAATGGTTGGGTCAGTTATTTGAGGAAAGGGAAAAATGGTCACTTGTATATGGACGGGAAGCATTTTATGCAGATATGAAAAGTGTCCAACAGAAAGAGAGTATTGGTACCGAATTGAAGAAATATTTGGCCGCTGAGACTGACCTTCTGTGCTTTTTTGAAAATTATGAGAGAATATTGTCTGAGAAAAGGTCTGCAGAGATACAAGCTGATTTTAGTGCTAGTTTGAATACAAAGAAGCCACCTTCTATGCGCATGCTGAAGCAGGCTGCAAATGCTTACACTCCAGCTGCCTACAGAATGTTTGAAAGGGAGTTTGAATCATATATGGATTGTATGTTATATGGTTTAGGCGAAGTTGGCACCATATCTCGATACAACGTTATAGTTGATGAGAAACCTAAAGAACATTTGGTGAAATTTGATTCTGTGGATGGTTCTGCCACATGCAGTTGCAAAAAATTTGAATTTCTTGGGATACAATGTTGCCATGTGTTGAAAGTACTAGATACGAGAAATATTAAAGAGATCCCATCACAGTACATCTTGAAAAGATGGAGAAAGGATGCGAAGAACAGTGAGTTAAGTGAAAAACTAGCTCTCTCTTTTGGTGATCCTCAGTCATCAGTAACAAATCGCTGTAACATTTTATGCCGCATTTTTGGTCTAGCTGCAGCACATGCGGCTAAATCTTTAGATTCATATGCATTTCTCGAAGGCCAAGCAGAACTACTCAATAATCAGATTGAGCAATTTTTACAGACGCGATCTGTAGAAACAACTTCTGTAATATCTGCTCCAGCTGATCGACTACAAAATCCAGTTGAAAGTGGAGTACCTGAAAGCCTGCAGTATGATAAAACAAATCAAGCAATATTTGTAGACAGCACAGCACATGGTGAATACAAAAACAATGCATTCACTTTGATGTTTGATTTTTCTTAGCGTTTATATTTTATAATCATACTATTTCATTGCTAGCTCCTCTCATACTCGAACTTTTCGTTTATACACTATACCTTTGTCAAATATAAACACTCAAACACTGACACTCTTTAGTGGGCATATCTCTCTTGATAGTGTGGAAAAATTCAGAAATAGTTGTATAGGATTTTAATTGCTACGTTTCTTTTAATAATTAGAATGTATTACTCGTTGAATCTAAGTCAACTTACATTACAATGTATCTGAAACGGTTCCTCCACCATTGTTTACATGTTTTAATAAATACCTTTCTTCGTGCAGGATTTCTAGGTTCCAGACAGTCTCACCCAACCATGTGTTGGGGTCAATTCTCATCCGGGCCACCAGAATTGTGACAATACGACCCCATGGTGTATTTTACTAATCTTGTACACTTATGTAGGGCAGGATTTTTATCATGTTTATTTAGTTTATGCTTAAACATGTTTATCTGCCAAGATTTGGTAATCAATTTAGCTCATTTTACAAGCAACAAGAATTTGTCTAAATGGATATTTATTGTATCTGAAAAATTTGTTTACTGATTATTAGAATGGCGAACAGATGGTTTTGAGGGGTCAAATTCAGACTTGGTTCCTTCATCGGTTCACATGATTTGAGTAAGTTCCTTCTTTTATTTTATTGTTGTTAAATTTAATTTAACTAGTTGATAGTATAGCCTTGTTTAATCCAAAGCAAGCATAATCTGTAGCACCTACTCTTTGTAACTTTTTTCTGCAGTTTTAGATATACATTGTCCCCCATTCATGATGATGTTAATTGGTTTCCAAGAGTTTGTCCTCTATAGTTTATAAAATTTATCTATGAATTGAAAAATGAACACCAACTGAGATACTGTGAAGAACTAGTTCTTATTGCCATCCATCTTTTTGGTCTATAAAGGAAGAATAGTTCGATCCACTGCGATCGCCATTTTCGTCATCGAAGTTACACTTGGTAAAAGAGTGTTTTTTTTCCATGCCAAAGCTTTCTTCCTCAACGTACAAAACGACCATAAACAGAGCAGCCAGAGCATCGAATTTGTACATCTGATCTATTTGGAGAGAATCTCAGCGAACGAAGCTATACGACATCTGACTGGAGAGAGCACGTCATCATCTTAGTGGTCCCGATGAATAAAAGGAAGAACATTTGCGACTGCCAAAGGCTCAGCTCTCGCCGGCGGCGGAAGGCCTCCGCTTGGAGGCCGGCGAGGTACTCCAGTACGGCAGCAAGGTAGACTGAGGCGCCAGCTTGCTCGGTGTACTTGCCGGCCTTGCTACTCCTAGAAGTCCCCTTCTTCGCGGCTCCAAAAGGAGATGGTGATAAAAATGGCGTCTTCTCGCGAAGAAAGACGCATACGCTCACGGGGGTAATTTAAATAGCACAGCAGAAGATGAGAGAGGGGAACCAATGATCCCGGAGCACACGGATCGGGAATCAGGACCGTCAGATGTGATTGGTATTGGACTGGTAGGATTAAATGTTATCTGAGTTAGCTTGGACAAAAATCAATTTGTTATTTTTATTATTATCATAAATAAAATCTAAAAATATCTTTATTCTAATATTTGTTGATTAATTGCCCCATACATTTTCCCCCTTGCACATAGACACATGCATTAATTACTTCAAACGATAAAACATATTCATTAGATTTTGTTGATCTAGCAGTCGTAGATTAGCATCCGTGCTCCTCTCTACTGTATGCTCCACCGCCGATAACATATTACATATATACACCGGCCGGCTGATAATCTTCTATTTTTTATATATATCGTTGAAGTAGTTGTTATTTTTGACAAACCAATTGGCGATCCATAAAACTACAGAAGAAAAGAGAGACAGGGTCTAAATGATGTGGTCCCGTCGTGGAGAAATGGAACCCAGTTTGGGTCTCCCATCAGTAATTGAAATTAATTTCTAAATCTATCTTTGTCGTTATTACGATGGAGGTGAAGAAGAGGTATACAATAAGGCTGTCATGCACACCGAAAATAAAATACTTTTAAAAATAAAAATAGATTGAAAGGAGAATGAAATGCTATTTTGATTAAATAATAATAATAATAATAATAATAATAATATTTTGCTATTTTTTTAATCTCAAAAATATTTATTCTAATATACTATTATTATAGAATAAATCAACTTAATATTAAATCTTATGAAACTTTGAAAAGACCAGCATTGTTTTCATTACTCTTACAAGGCTCTTTTCTATCAATTAGAGAACAAGAAAGTCGATAGATCACTCTTTTGTTTCAAGAACAATGGATGCAAACGTGATAACGTGCTCGCTCTAAGTGTCTCATTGTCAGCCCTAAGGTGAAATAAAGGAAGGTAAATCAGGTATTGAGCGTCCCTTTAAGTGGGAGAGTTATTTATCACAACTGCGACTCTGAATATCCCTATCCATTGCTACAAGTCTACCACTTAAATACCAACTCCAACTCAGCTATACGATTTGGATTTTTTTTTTTTTTTTTTTTTTTTTTTTTTTTTTTTTTTCAAGAACAAGCATACATACAAGATCATATAAGGTTTAATTTACTTGGGATGATTTTATTGGTGTCATGGGGAAAAAAAGATCCAATTTTGAAGCAATTAATCCAACCAAAAGTTTCTTCCATGACGGACTTAAAGATTGAAACAAGGAAAGCCCGCCCTTTCTCATTAAGCATGTAAACTCGTAAAACACGTAAGAGAATAAATAAAAGAATATGAATATTCTGAAGATAAATCTTTAAAGATACATAAGTGTGTTTTGGATTGAAGACCGTACGTCGTCTAAGCCCAGACATCGTGCATCAAACTTACTTCCTAGCTATTAAAACAGGAATATAATTGCTGTCTAATATATATAATATATACCAAGGAAAATTTATTTAATATTATGTTATATATATATTATCACCCAAATTTAGAAAGACAAAACAGATAATTTAATTTTTAAGGATATGTCTTAATATGATATCAAACAAAGTTACAAGTTAAAATTTATTTTTTGAAATAAATATTAAATGGTACGTATACTATTTTATTCTGGCAATATTATATTCAATCTGGAGATGTGTCAAAGTGCGAGGAATTGTGGGAAGAAGATCGAGTGAAATTAGGAAGAAATAGTCTCCAAAAATTCTTTCACCACAAACTCCACGAGAAAGAAGTGGAGAACAACACTACTTAAAGAGGCATTTGAAGAACACCCTGAAAAAAGATTAATAAGATTCAGGAAATTATTTAAAAAAAAAAAGCAAATTTAATTAATGGCACAAGAAACCAGAGGAGGAGGAGGAGGAGGAGAAGAAGAGAAGATCAAAGAAGTGGTGGAAGAAGAGACGACGACGGAGGCGGGTACTCTGAGCCCGAGGTTTAAGCTGAATGTCCACGCGCCGGAATTCGTGCCGCGGTCGCACTTGCCGGCGGTCGCCACCGCGCCGCCGTCTTCCTTACCAGGAGGGTGCTTCTACCCCTACCTCCAGTTCTTCAACGGCAGCAATGGCGGCGGCGGCTCATTGGGACCAGAATGGTTCTACTTCGCAGACCAAGAATCCACTCAGTTCGTTCCAGATTTCTACGGCAAAGGAGCAGGAGCAAGCCCGAAGAACAGCAGCGATCTAGCTCAAAAGATCGTAAAGCAGGTTCTGATCATCATTTTGTGACTAGCTTATTAAAAAATTAAAGTAAGTATATGTTTAACTGATTTTTGCAATTAACATACAGGTGGAGTACCAGTTCAGTGATACCAATCTGGTTGCAAATGATTTCCTGATGAAGATTATGAACAAAGATCCAGAAGGATATGGTAAATACGTACATTTTTAGCTAGTTATATATTATTTCAATATATTGGTCTAATTAAATGATCATATATAATTAATTAAGTAATTAATTTGTTCTTGATTCAGTGCCAATGTCAGTGGTTGCCTCTTGGAAAAAGATAAAAGCCCTCGATGTCAATAACTACACGCTCATTAAAGCCCTCAAGACCTCCTCTAAGCTTGTGAGGATTATATTATATATTCAACTTCTTTTTTTTTATACCTTTTATACTATTTTTAAGAGTATATATAGAATTAATTTCATGTTAATTTTACATGTAGCTTCTTAGCGAGGATGGCAAGAAGATCAAACGCAAGCAACTTTTCACTGAAAGAGACAAAGAGGAGCTCCAAGTAAGCTAGCTAGTTAGCAATGGAAAATATATATTATTGATTCTTATTTCTATGCAATATATTATTGATTTCTTCTTCTTCTTCTTCTTCACTTTTTTGAAGTCTCGTACTGTTGTGGTAGAGAATCTGCCAGAGGATTACTCGCGACAGAACCTTGAAAAAATATTCAGCGTCGCTGGGTGGTAAACATATATAAATCGATCTATCTTCTTCATCACTTAAAAAAAAAACAAACAAACAAAAAATGAATCTTTGAATCATAATCATCATGATTTTGATCTTAATTAATTACCAGCGTGAAGAACATCAGGATATGCCATCCTCAGGAACCAAACTCAGCGAGAAGCTCCAAGAATGATGTTCTGATCAGCAATAAGGTATACATACATACATACGTGTTTAATTTAATGCATGGTTTTAATTTCGATCTCTTCAAAATGACTGAATTTATGTTTCTAATTTTTCTCCTTAATTTTCTGAATTAATTAAGCTGCATGCGCTGGTGGAGTACGAGAGCACAGATCAAGCTGAGAAGGCGGTATGAGTCGATTAACACATGATTGATTATATTAATCGTTTGAGCATTAATATATTAATTGAGAGTTCTTAATTCATTGATTCTCAGGTCGAGAAGCTGAACGATGAGAGGAATTGGAGAAAGGGCCTTCGAGTGAGAACGATGCTACGATGCTCTGTAATATAATGAATCTCTTCTCCATTTTTTTTTTCTGATAATTTTAACAGTGAAATTTAGAAATTAATTAGAACTTTGTTTAATTTGCAGCCAAAATCTGTGATCAGAAACAAGAAGCTGGACTTCGATCACTTCGACATATTCTCCGACGATGAACAGTCGTCCTCTTCCCAAACTCTGGCCGGGTCTCCTCGTGCCGATCAAGTGTCCCCCGATCACAGCGTAAGTCGACTAGCTCGACGCTAGCTGCTGGCTGGTTTAATTACTTACTTTGGCGCATGCAGAACGAGGAGAGCCAGATCAACGGGGCTCGAAAAGGGTGGGGGAGGGGGAGAGGAGGCAAGGCGCTGGGGCAGGGCGGCGGCCAAGCAGGGGAGGCGGCAACGAGCAAGCCAGGCTGCCCGCAAAGCCCACGGATGCCCGACGGCACGCGCGGGTTCACGATGGGGCGGGGGAAGCCGTCTCCGGCGACGACGAGTACTCTTGGTCCTGTCGGGCCATGAGGATGGCCGGGCGGCCGGCCGGCGCTAGCTGCAGCTTTTGCTCTTGGAGGCCAGCTAGCTATAGCTAGCTAGCTAGCTGTTTGTAATCACTAGCTGATGCAGTAACTGAAGTAGTAGAATTATATTATTATAGCTCTGATATCATGATCTTGATCATCTGGACTGCTAGCTCTGTTTGAATAATTTGATCGATCGATCGATCCGTTTGTATTATGAGAGTTTTCACAAGCTACGTACCCTTTGCTAATAAAGTTGTACTTGAATTAGCTGCATGATGATGATAAAGAAGCTAAGCCTGTAAAAGAGATATCTGTGATCTGGTATTCAATATTTTGAGAATGCTTTCGAACGAAATGAAAGCAAGCAAGTATAAGAAGTTTATAGAGTCGTCTAAAGTTGTTTGGTGATGTAACTAACGTTTTAAATCTTATTTTCATGACAACTTCAAAACTAGTCTTGAATTTAAATTATATTTAGTATATATATTTTGTGTGTTTAGTGATATAATGCATGATTGATGGAGTTGACATTTTGTATTTGACTTTAGAGATAAAAGACAAATGTCTCTTCTATTGTGATCATTATTATTTTCCTAACAAACTATTTCTTTACCTTTTTTGTCAACAAGACAGATGTCTCTTCTATTAGGTTCTATAGGTGAGCCGGTGATGCGAAGATAACTAAAAATCCTCTCAAGTGGATCTTGGTGAGGGTAGGAATATGAGTAAGAAAAGAGAGGTTTCAACGATAGCGAGAACTTACTATTTTTATAGAACACTTCCTTCAAAGAGATGTGTTACGCTGCTAGGAAGACCTCCAGTTTTTTTGAATGCCCCAGAGACCGAATAGCTTCTTGTTGCCTGCACACACTTCTGACGATGATCACGGTAGCAATAGAAACCAAGGAAGATCTCCCTGGCTCGGGTACTCCAACGCTCAAGTCAGAAATAGTCTACAATGTAGAAAATGCAGGATGTCGCGTGCAAGATGCAAAATGCAGAATCAAACAAAGGAAGAAGAAGACAAAGCAACCTCCTTAGAAACCCCAGGGAGTTCCTCTATGTGTGCATGTGTACCTCTTTATATTGCCGGTTAAACCTCAGTTGCATTGAGGGGGCAAAGAATATTCATGTAAGAAGGTGTCGGGAGTTAAGGGGACCAAAAAGCTTAATCTGCGTCAAGAAAAGTTTCTGTATGTTACGGTGGCGGAATATTCTCTGACAAGTGATTATTGTATCAGACTATTTTTCTCTTTAGGGTGGTATCCTATAGGCAGGTGTCCAGGCGAGCGTCACGCAGTCCGAACTTTATATATGCTCTGAGAGTGTTCTATTGTGGTAGGTGTGGCTCGAGCAAGTGGATGTATTCGAACAACAATAATGTTGTCCAGGCGAATGCTTATTGAGAGGTAGGGGTGATCGCAAAATATGTCCGAGTGACTACTTATCTGATCGGTCAGTCTTCATAAGGCTATCGATCTATCCAACGAGGTTTTGTATGAGAGCACTGTGTTTATGAAGCTTTAGGTGTAGTCCGAGCGGATTGAGATACGAAAGCTCAAGAGGGTGCAGATCTCGCAAGACCATCCTGTCCGAGTGGTCCATCAACCGACCAGCCATAAGCTCACTGAGTACCTTCTGAAGTCTTACTAATTAAAGAGTCATATATTTCCTAACTTTATCTCTCCCGAGGGTGTCCGGACAAAGGTTCCTTACTCCTCCTAAGGAGTTAAGCGAATCCGTCCACCCAGAGACTCAAACTTGATGTTCAAATAAGATCTTATATATCTCAGTCAACGTAATTCTATCACCCGTTGAACCTATGACTACGACGTCATATTAACTTCCAATATTAAGCACTTTTAGGGACATTCCCATAATCCGCCATCCGAAAATTTTCTCCTTGTTTGACCACAACATTAAATTAAATGTACCCATGTGATCCTCAACTAAATCCATCTTCATCAAGCTAAACCAACTTCAACTGGATCACACTTAGCTCGATCGAGTTGAATTCACTTCCAACAAAGTTACTGACTA
>JBAMIE010199315.1:2500-7500 GCA_037177295.1 Kaempferia parviflora
AGATTCTTTCCTTTATCTTATGTGCTATCTCATGTAATAATTATCTTTTTCAATTGGGAGAGATGGCTGAGTGGACTAAAGCGGCGGATTGCTAATCCGTTGTACGAGTTAATCGTACCGAGGGTTCGAATCCCTCTCTTTCCGTTGATGACTTGATTTTTTTTTTTCAAATTTCGAAATCCTTTGTTCTTTTTCTTAGTTAAATGTGTGGAATAGACCAAATCCTAAGAAAATTTGAAAATCAAGCAAGGAAAAACCTTTTTTATTTTAGTCTTCACGTCCAGGATTACGTCCGGGATCATTAGATAGGAATCCAAAGATGAAGAGAGAAACAAAAAATATCACTACTGTGTAAACGAAGAGTTTGAGAGTAAGCATTACACAATCTCCAAGATGATTTTTTTGAAAAAAAGAGAATAGATCATCCATTTTTCTACCGCATATCCTAGTTTGACACCAAGCAACGAAGCTCTTTCTATAAAAGAATTTTCATAAATTCTTTTCTAATTAAGAGTTTGTCATTAACCAAATTTTGTATATACACAAGAGGAGCCTAATAAGGTCTTTCACTGGAAAGGAAAGCGCCAAAAAAGAAGGAAATAAGTTAAGCCGGATTTCTCGTGACTATCCAAGAATTTCAATGTTTGAATCGAGATTTCAAACGATAAAGCTTATCTGATTTTATTTATTTTAGAATTTTTTCTCGAATAAATCATGAATTTTCTAGGATA
The DNA here is from genome assembly GCA_037177295.1 of Kaempferia parviflora. Taxonomy (NCBI): domain Eukaryota; kingdom Viridiplantae; phylum Streptophyta; class Magnoliopsida; order Zingiberales; family Zingiberaceae; genus Kaempferia; species Kaempferia parviflora. The sequence continues at coordinate 3,232 of JBAMIE010199315.1, forward strand.
TTATTAAGGATCTCATCGAAAACTTACAGCAGCTTGCCAAACAAAGGCTAAGAGAAAAAAGAACAGAGGTATGACTGGCATAATATCTACGATTGGATTCAAAAAAGCATAGGCCTCGGGCAATTTGCCGAAGAAAAAACTACTCGAATAAAGGGTCGAATTAAGACAGATACCGATCAAACTAAAGGTATTAAGCATAACAGACTTTTTGTTCTTGGAGATAATTACATTTTGATTGAGTTATTGATATAAGTATAAGGAAAAGGAAAGTAAGTAAGGTAAACAAAAAATCCTTCTTTTTCTTTGAACCCACCCAATCAAAAATCCTCCTTTTCTCAAAGGAGAATCGAAAAAATCATATTTTCATACAATATCTTAATTGAATTATATGTAATTATCAATAAATTAAGTTGAATTCTATATCTACACATACCAAAAACATAGCAAAATTCTAATACCAACCTATTCTATAGATATTTGGACTAGAGTTGACAAACAAACAAAACCAGCAATATACTTTATTAGTATTGCATAGAAATCTAAATGGGGCGTGGCCAAGTGGTAAGGCAACGGGTTTTGGTCCCGCTATTCGGAGGTTCGAATCCTTCCGTCCCAGAACATATATATTCTATGAGAATATAGATTGCTTTTTTAACAATGTTCTGTTTAAAATCGAAATGTTAGCTGGAATGTGATTGTTGTTTCTTATTTTTTTCTTCGATGAATCTTTTTTTTTAAACTGAATCGAGATGCGGAAGAATCCATATTCCCTATCTCGTATTCTCTACTCCCTAAATTAGCCTAATTAGATTCAATTTTATTTTTTGTAGATTTCTTGACTTTTCGCCAGGAGGGGGTTTTTGGTACTAATTAAATTCACTAAGTCTCTTAATTCTTAATCAATGAGTTAGGCTAAAATAGCAAAAAAAGGAGCAAAAACTGGACTTAATCTGGACTTGTTTGGCTTTGTGCCTAGACAGCTCGCGTTTCGTAAAAATAAAAATAAAAAAGACTAGGACACCCCCTTCTTTCTTTTGATTTATGCTGCATCAGTCCCATAGAATGGGGTAGATAGAAGTTAATCAGTAATGGGAAGGCGTTCATTTCAATATCTATAAATGGTGACAATTGCTCAGTCTATTTGATCGAATTGATAGATATGAAACCTTCCCCATTCTTTGGATTTTATCAATCAGATGAAAAAAAAAAGAATACGAATTAAAATCTTACCTTACATTAATCTTTTTTATCCATCTCATAAAAAAAAATTGGATTTGTTGTTTGGTGTATTTATCTATTTTAAATCATTGAAATCGTTGATGATTCAATTAAAAAAAAAAGACTTATCTTTTTTACTAAGATGATCAAAAGTTGTTTTTAACTATCAAATTTTCTTCGAAGAATGATGTCGAAAAAGGAACTTTCTAAATTTATTAGAAATTTAGAAAGAGAAATAGTTTAATCATTCCTTAGAAGCTGAATCTTTCTCTCCTATTAAGTCCCGTGAAGATGCAGAATCAAAAAGAATTCATTTATTCGTCTTATTTTTTATTATTTATATATTTATATATATAAATTATAAATAAATTATTTATTATATATTAATTAATATAATATGTTAGACAAATTAATATTAGTGATGGGGTCTTACTAAGACTTCTTCAGAAAAATATATATCCACCTATATTTATAGTATTCTTTATATCTATATACTATAGATATAGAAAGATATAGAAGATATAGAAAATACTATAGATTATGGTGTTTATACATCAGCCCAACCAATGACTATTCATGATTCCATAATTGAATCAATTCCATACCGGTTCTTAGAGGAATGTTATGGTAAAACTTCGTTTGAAACGATGTGGTAGAAAGCAACGTGCGACTTGAAGGACACGATCCGTTGTGGATTTGTACATCCACCATTTTATGTAGGAATGAAGGTGCTCTTGGCTCGACATCATTGGTTCTGTTTCACTAGAACCCCTCGTTTTTTGTTGTCTTGGAATGTAAATAGTCCATGATGTAGCTCGAGTAGAAAGTATTAATTTATTTCTCGGGGCAAGGGTCTAGGGTTAATGCCAATCAATAAAAAAATTGAAACAACTTCGTAAATGTATCTTCGGTATGGAAATCGAAAGAATCTAATTCGAGCAAGTTTAAAATTCAAAAATTTATTGGAATTGATCAAACTTTTTCGATCCAAAGTGTTTCACGAGGGAATCCATCGTCTTGTAGGATTCTTTCATAGAAATCGAAAAAAGGGTATGTTGCTGCCATTTTGAAAGGATTAAAAAGCACCGAAGTAATGTCTAAACCCAATGATTTAAAATAAAACAAAGATAAAGGATCCCAGAACAAGGAAACACCTTTTTAATTGTCTTAATAACTGGATAAGACTGAAGAATCCGATTTTAAACGAGACAAACAAAAAAAGAGGAAAGACCGCTCAATAAATGAAATTGCCGAAAGATTTTCCTTTGAACTGTTTGAAAGTTATCCAACTTGAGTTATGAGAGTACGAATGCTTTCTTTTTCATTTTCAGGAAGAAAGAAGAAAAAAAAGACTTACATCTTTAATTGATTTGATCATTTTATGGACCCAGTTGTAATTTCTTAGATAGAATTCCATACAGAGACAAAACCTCGAATCAATCATTTTCTCGAGCCGTACGAGGAGAAAGCTTCCTATACGTTTCTAGGGGGGGTGTTGTTCATCTACATCTATCCCAATGAGCCGTCTATCGAATCGTTGCAATTGATGTTCGATCCCGAAGAGAAGGAAAAGATCTTCGGAAAGTAGGTTTTTATGATCCGATAAAGAATCAAACTTATTTAAATGTTCCTGCTATTTTATATTTCCTTGAAAAAGGGGCTCAACCTACAGGAACTGTTCAGGATATTTTAAATAAGGCGGAGGTTTTTAAGGAACTTCGTCCTAATCAACCGAAATTCAATTAAGGAAATAAATTAAGGAAATACAAAAAAGGGGGTAGTGATTTGTATATAACTTTGTATGACTTTTCTCTTCTATTTTTTTGTATTTCCTCCCTTTCCTTTTCTATTTGTATTTATTTATCATTGCTTCCATTGAATTCCGTGTTCTATAACGACAAAACCTCTTATTTTTTTGATCTTCTAAATATAAAATTCGGGCATTTCGGGTGGTTTTACGTTTTTCATTGGAACTCTACTAAAGCTAAAAAATAAATCAAGTTTGCTTATCTCACTTAACTTGATTGATTCCATTATGGATTCAATAAATCTAAGTAAATTGTAGTTTTGTTTTCCACTTATTCTTTATTTATTCTCCCGTCTATACTTTTTTGTATCTATTTTATTTGGATTAGATTTGTAGTGCCAACCCAACACAAGTCTTTTTTTTTTTAATATTTTTATTGTTTTTTTTTCAATATTCAATATTTATATTGACAACAGTGTATCGAACAAATATAATTCATTGTGATAAATGAAGTGGATCTATTTAGTTTTATTTTATGTTTTAAATTAATTAGAAAGTGTGAATGTATTTTTTTAGATTTCTTATTTCAATGGTTTTTGGTTGTCTTGTCTAATCTCTTTATTTCTTTTTCTTCGGATTGGATCTACATACTTTTTTCGATATTTTCTTCGGGTTGCTAACTCAACGGTAGAGTACTCGGCTTTTAAGTGCGGCTAGTGTCTTTTACACATATGGATGAAGTGAGGGATTCGTCCATACTCTCGGTAAAGTTTGGAAGACCACGACTGATCCTGAAAGGGAATGAATGGTAAAAATAGCATGTCGTATCAACGGAAAGTTCTGAAAATATTTCATTGTTCCTAGATGGGTATAAAACCGTGTTAGAATTCTTGGAACGGAACAAAATAAAGTTGGGTCGAATGAATAAATGGATAGGGCTGCGGCTTCAATTAAATTATAGGGAAAGAAAAAGCAACGAGCTTTTGTTCTTAATTTGAACGATTCCCGATCTAATTAGACGTTAAAAATTTATTAGTGCCCGATGCGGGAAGGATTTCTTGTCCCATGAGTGGATTCTCAATTTTTTTAATGAATCCTAACTATTACCATTTTCGATTATGGAGATGTGTGTGTAGAAGAAACAGTATATTGATAAAGAAAGTTTTTTTCCGAAGTCAAAAGAGCGATTAGGTTGAAAAAATAAAGGATTTCTAACCATCTTATTATCCTATAACACTATAACATAGACCAATTAAATGAAACGAAAAAAAAAGAGATGATAGAGAATCCGTTGAGAAGTTTAC